>NDGN011359310.1:0-15395 GCA_002564285.1 Tympanoctomys barrerae | reverse complement strand
GGGAGATGGCTCAGTAGAATAAGTGCTTGCCTGGCAAGTGCAAGGGTCTGAGTTCAATCCCAGGTTCCAACCCCCCCCCAAAAAAAAGATAGCATGTCTGCATCTTGTCCTCTGAACATCTACTATGAAGACAATAATATGAAATGTATTAATTATTGTAACTGTCTTACTAATCTGTTTTGAAACTATTTCATTGCTAATTTTTTTTCTCATTGAAATGGATAAAAAATTTAAAAATATGTTCATTTTATAACCAACTTTTCACTACAGCATTTTCTTTTTACTTAAAATTTTCTGGAAGGAAGAATTTGAAGATGAAGTGCAGATATCTCAGTTCCAATTGTTCCTTATGAGAGGAAAACCACGTGGGAGAATAGTTCATTTAAATAACTAGCCTATGAAGTGTTTTATGCTTTTACACTGTAATAAGTATGGATAAAATTGCATGCATATGTATATGTTTTTTACATGGTGTATATGGGGTGTGTGTGTGTGTGTGTTGATATTCAGGGAATATTTTTGACATTAAGAACATATTCTTTGAACATCAGTGTCAGTCCTTAAAAATATACAAGGATGATAGTTCAACAGATACCTTAGGTTTTAAATGAACCTAATAAATTATGTGGATTTACTACAAATGGTGAAAGCCAAACTAATCTATTTTCATTCTGAACTGGGTTGCAATACTAATTTCCCAGGGCAAGAAAAATATATGATTTATTTTTATTTATTTAAAAATTGATATATCTATGAGAGAGTAAAATAAAATTTAAAGTAACAGAGAAGTTAGATATTCTCATGCTTTTGAAGCATACATGAAATGTAAAAGAATGGGTGTTCTTTGTGAAGAACACTTAAAATGCAAAAAAAAATTGAGCAGTCTCCACTCCCCTGTACTTTGCTATATACAGTGGAGTGTTGTGCTTATTCTAACATTATCCTTTGATCCTAATCTACATACTTCAATGACCCGACTGAACACTTAGTTACTTACTTTGTGCTTAATATCATAACAATGACTTCCTAGCAAACATAAAACACCGTGAGTCATAATATTTCCTTCAGTTATCTTTCCCTCCCAACAAGGTGACCAGTGACTGGAGAAGAGCGAGTAATGAATGTAACCACAATGACAATGAGAAATTTTATTGCAAAGATATGGCAGTACGGATTGTATAACATTACCATTGCTAGTGTTGAAGAAAAGAAATGACAATAAAGGCAATGATGGAATAAAAATATAGTATTAGTTTTAAAAATGCATAAAGCACAGGGTTGGGTAAATAGTTCAATGGCAACTAATTAGTAAAGGCTTTAGAAAATATTTGTGTGCATGTGTGTGTGAAACACTCCAATGCTAATTACCATGTTTACTTATGTGTTCAGAGACAGCAAATCAATGTCAAATGTGTTAGTTTACCTTTAAAAATAATCTAATTGATTATAAATTATTTCCATAAAACAGGGAAATTATACACATGAATGCATCTCAAAACTATTCAATTGAAGAAAGAAAAATAAGAATTTGTTAATATCCTATACCAGGCCTATTGTATTGAATGTGTGTTATTGTCAAGTGGGATGTTATTTCAAGACTTCAAAAAAAATGAGTTTGAGTATGAGAAGACTGGCATAAAAACACACTGTGAATATACAGATGAGGACTTACCAATTTTACTGCAAGTTATTATGGAATTGGTTAGAATTAGGAAGAACTGGAAGAGTATCAGAGAAGCATGCTTTTCCTCAACATATGAAAAAAAAGTGGGTTAACCATTAGTGCTAATGAATAATGCCACCTGCTCTTCTAGGGACTGCAAAGCTTTCTATTAGGTATGTCCAAGAAAAAACTGATGATTTTCTTTATTTTAATGGTCATTTTCTTTTTTCTCTTTTTTTAAAGAATACAAAATAGTGATATAAAAAAGCCTTAGAAATGATACAATGTTTCAATAAACAAAGCAATAGGAATTCAACAATGGTTGCTATATTATATAATGTTATATTCAAATTACTTCTTCAGATTAACAGATACAAACACATAATATCCATTTAAATAACTGATGATTTTTCTGCCAATGAAAGGTTTCTAGAAGGCACTAGTATGTCTGGGTAGAATAGATAATTTTAAATTCCTTTTGAAATTTATGATGTATGTTTCAGTGAAGCTTTGTCTTTGTATTTCAGAAATTTAAATCTTGTTCCACTTATAAGTAAAAGGGTAGTGAACTTTCTGCCTTGCAAAATGGATGTCATGGATTCATATTAATACTTATAAGTAATAAAATATTATCCAGCGATAACATTTCTTTTCAAGGACATTGCTCTTTCGATAGATTTCTATAAATAATAGTGTTTTTAAAAAGGTTTTTGAATAACTTTAATCCCTATATCCTACTTACTTATATCTTTCCTTTCAAGTAAATTAATGAAACCATTTTGTCTGTCCGCAGAGAGCTATACTGGATTATTTGGCTGATGTAATGTTCAGGTGCATCACTGGTTTTTTATAAAAGATGCTTTGACAAACAATCTTGCCTGGAAAAGAAAAGTCTTCAGAACTAAGAGGTAAAAAATGCTAGGCTTCTTCAGGGAATATATCCTATCTGGAGAAAGAATATTGTGGCCATTCATTGCAGAAGCATAAAGAGGAAGGGGAAATGTTATCACTCTATTTTAATCAGGTTATACAACTAGAACAGCTGGAAGCAGAGATTGCCGGTTGGTCCAAAAATGGGAGGGACTGTTACAAAGCAAAAGGCTGCAGAAGCTTAGGTGAAAAATAGACTTTCCCCTGCATTTTCCATAACAAAGCATAAAAGTATGTTTTAACTGGTTTCAGGCCTAACTGGATATTGATTAATATCATCTTACAATGGCCCAAATATGCTTTCAAGGAGAAAGGTGAGTAAAAAAAAAAATCAATTTAATCCCAACATTTATGTTTAATACATCTTATTTCTTTAAATAATGGTTTTCAACTTATTCAAGATCATGAAAACCAAAAGTTCAAATGAAAGATTATTTAAAACTCTAGAATATCACTCAGCAGTCTCTATGTAGCCAATGAAAAAAGATTATTTCTTTAAACATTGTTTGTTAAAAACTGAAGTTGTTAATACTCTTTTATTCCCCTACTGGGTAAGAGGAAATGTATGAAATCACCCATGCAGTTTTATTTTTTTTTTCTTTTAAAGAGAGAATTGAGAAAATCAGAACTGTCATCATGACTTAATTAATGTCAGTGTAATGAAATGACATGTAAATGTCAATTTTCTTTAGGCACATCAAAATTGTGATAAATTTAATCCTGAGAATATTTAGAACATTTGAAGCTGTGATCAGTTACAACCCCTTTTTAAGAAATTTGAAATAAATTACACTTCTTTAACCTTTTAATTTTTGTGACACATGAAAGAAATCAAGTTAATTGTCTGGGGCCATAATTGTCACTCATACAAAGCCAGCTATCTCTGGGCACTGCCCTTCTTACTTCTGTGATATCTCTTGTCATCCCAGAGATGAAGGACAGAAACGTCTGTCAAAATGTTATTTTCAGTCTCTAATAGTCTGCCCCTCAAGAGCTGTTTTTCACTCCTCTTGGATATGAAATTGTCTTCTGGACATATTTTCTGCTTTTTTCTGGATAGTACCTGACCATAGCCCTGCCTAAGATATGTTCAGAAGAGAAATAGTACTTCAGCTTGTCTTAATTACTGTCCTAATACATTATTTGCCATTTTGATAATAATTCTTTGACCTTTCAAGGTTAAATACAAAATTATGATAACTCTTAGAACATTTTAAAAGGCTGTAATAAACTGGAATAACCAAGCTTCTTTTCATATTGTCTTACTGACATTTATAGAACTTAGATGATAGAAGAGAGAACAAAACGCAAAAGAAGGGCCCAGGGAGATGCCTCAGTAGAATAAGCACTTGCCTGGCAAGTGCAGGGTCCTGAGTTCAATCCCCAGTATTGAAAAAAGAAGAAAGAAAAAGAAAAATTTGTATCAATCAAAAATGTGTCAGAAATGTGCACTGATGTTTGAGATGCCCAGTGTTTTCAAGTATATAAAGTAACAGGCATACCCTTAACCATGTTAGCAGGAGTGCAGAGTATTCAGGTAGAAGTAGTAGAGACTTGACTTTGTTTACTTTCTTTTTTGTAATTTTAAAGAGACAAAAAACAATACAAATGATACAGATTTCAAAACAAGATGATAGGAAATTAAAAAGAGTTATTATATTTCATGTGGTTTTCTTCAGTGTAGTTACTCAGATTGCCAGATATAGGCAAGCAAAATTGATCAAAAAATATAAGGAATAGCTATTCCTTTCAATGAATTAATAGAAGTTGGTAGTATAATTAACTTAACATATATATATATATATATTTTTTTTTTTTTTTTACCCATTTCTCCTGTTCTCTTTTCTTCCCTCCCAGTAGTTTTTTTCCTTTTGCTCAGTATATTTTCTTTTCACAACATTTATTGTACCTTTTGGATCTTGTTTATTCTTCCAGTTCCTTACATTAGGGAGACAATGTGATGGATATCACCAACAGAGTGAAAATGAAGTCTATGAATTGGGAAATAATCTTGGCCAACTGTCCCTCAGTCAAAAGCGTTTTATCTAGAACACATGGAGAACTCCTTTTTGCCTTAGTTTCTCTTAGTTTTCCTCCTTACCTTCCCTCATTGATTTGCTCAGAATCACCATCACTCCTTAGGAGTTGAGGCTTCATTAGTTTATCAGAATAATATTAAGGGCCAGCCAAATAGTTCAGCGGATTAAAACACCTGCAAGCAGGCGCAGAGGCCAGGTGTTTCATCTTGGGGCTGCTGTGCTGGCCCCGCCCCCGGGGTGCATTGAGACAGCAATTGAGACTGGGCATGGTGGCACATGCTTTTAATCCCAGCTTGTGGGAGGGTGTAAAAAGGCAGATCACTATGAGTCCCACCTAGTAGTGAGACCCTGAACACCCTGTAGACTCTTCCCTAAAATACAGAAGAAAAGCATTATATGTAAACCAGCTCCCCATTTAGATGATTAATGCACGATTGTTCCCTTATCATATATACTACAAATAAAGACTCTGAGGATGCAAAGGAATAAAGCACTTGACCCCCTGAATACTTGATAAACTCAGCATCAGGGTATTGTGACTGGTGCCCCATGTAGTGAGCAGAGGAAAAACAAAATGCATCTGCAAGGCAGGAACAGAACTGCAAATGGCCTGAGCTCAGTCCCTCAGAACGTGTAGACATTTGAAATGACAACAGAACCAGTAAACCTGTAATTGCAAAATATAAAATAGAGGAAGCATTTCCTGCATTTATTAACCATGTATTACTCCATTGGACAAAAACAAATAAAACGGAAAAGTGAAGAGGCACGGCAGGCCCTAGGACATTACAGAGCATCATGACTGTCCCTCCCTCAAGGACCCTAGATATACACTCAGAGAGGCCACGGCCCCTGTGACCCAAGCAGGTATAAGAAGTTGTGAAAATGTAATGCAACAAGAACTAGGAATCCTGGACCAAGCACTTGACAGCAGTATTTTCCTGTTTTAGTAGTTAAAAGATATTTATGAATAGTTTCAGACCCTAAAGGCAGAGGAAGATCCCAAAACCAGCACTGTCTTTTTAGAGAAGCTTATGAGGCAGCATCAGTGTTTTCCAGGATGTTACTTCAATGACTTCACCACTTCTCCACTCACGAAGAGAAGGTGAGTAGTGAGACTTTTGATATTTTTTGTCTGCATTGTTCTTTTACCATTTTGGTGCTATCTAAACATTGTATCTGGACAGATTTATGTTATGTATCACAGCTAAAGCCATTCTTTGAGATATAGGCTCAAAAATGACATCTGAGGGCCTGCAAGATAGCTCAGTGGGCTAAGTGCCTACTTAGGCAAGTGCAGAGACCAGGGTTCGATCCCTGGCACCACACGCTCCTCTGGCCTGGCCCCTGGATGCACTGAGCTGGCCATGGTGATGCACGCCTGTAATCCCAGTGCTGGGGAGGCTGAAAGCAGGAGGATTGCTAGGCCTCTGAGCTGTGTAGTGAGGCCCTGTACCAAATACATAAAGGCATCAGACCTCTGCAGTTGATAGCATGGAAGATACTGCTGTACAAAAAAGCAAATGTCAGTATTTCAGATTTTGTACAATTAGGGCACAGTCTAAAACTTGCATTCATATTTTAATAATGAAGTATGCCTGATATATGTATTCATTTGGTAAATGTTCAGCTCTTCAATTTTTCATAAGTATATAACAAATTTTCTAAGTGCATGGTGGGGTAAACAGCAGCAGCATGAGTTGGAGGAGGATGAAATTTGTGAGCAGAATTCTTAGCAAATGTGTTCATTTTCATATCTGTTAGTGTCGCACAGAGTGATGTCAATATTCATGTTAACTGTGGCATCCTAGATTTCTGTATGATCAGAGAAACTGCCCCTTAATTCTCTTCCTTTTGTAAGTATCCAAGAACCTTTGTCCTTTTAAAAGATTTATTGAGCTTGGGAAAACAAACAAACAAACAAAAAAACAAAACAACCTGAGCATTGGAAATTTTTTGCAGAGGAAAGGTAGGAGACTTTTTCCCAAGTTTAGTCTTTTGATCCAAAATGTTTCATATTGGAAAACTGGTCATCTATGTTACCCTGTATATAATGGTTAAATAATGATCAATATGTGTGGGTAAGTTGTTTTTCCTCCTTTATTCCCCGAGATCCTCTGAAAAACTTATAAAGATTGGGATGGATTCAGTGTAGTAGATGACTGGGCAGAAAGCAATTGAGGTTCATCTCTCATACAGAATGCAATCCGGGGGCTTTCACACTCAATGTTCTAGGTATTCCTTTTTCTGGCTGCTACCATTCTCCTCTATGCAGTCTTTTGGAGACCCTTCCCTTTGTAAATAGCTTCCTATCTATTATTGATCCTCAGCTTTGAATAATTTTCTGCTTTACTTTCAATAGGCACCACCTGAGACTTCAGCTTCTTCTAGGCTAACAAGGCAGTGTTATGCGTGTTACATCCAGACTTGTCCTGGTGGCTTGCCAAGTCCCTTCCCACATTTCCTCTGTGTTAGTTTAACAGTTCGTGAATTGCATGCTGCAGGAGGCCTCTAGATGGCGTGGCCCTGTTCTCTTATTTTCTCCTATTCCTCTCCTTGACTTTCTTGAAGCCAGTCCTCTCATAGGCCCTCCCCTCAACTATGTCCATCCTCTGGTGCATGTGTGCTACTTCTGGGTACTGCAGTTAAATATTCCTTCTCTTTCCTGAAACAGAGTATCTTCCACATTAGGATTAGCTGCTAAAAAAAATGATGATGTAGAGATGCTCACCAGTACTTCACTATGTTCAGGTTGGCATATGCATCCATCTGTAATCCCACTGCCTGGGAGCCTGAAAACAAGAGGATCACTATGAGTCTGATCTGTGTAATGAGACCCTGTAGACCCTGTACTAAATACATTAGATGGGTTTTCTCTTCGCTTGACCACTTGTCATACTTTAGAGCAGTGTCCTTGGTCCATAGATGAGACAGCTGGACACACATGACAGGATTCCAGAGAAGATGTATTCTTTTAATGGAGTTAATATGTGTGGTCTTGTCAGTGATTTTTTTACACTGATAATAGGTATGATAATAGGCATGGTGTAGCTTAAATTTCCCTTCAGAAAAGAACTGCTTATGCAACTGTGGGGAGTGTGGCCCCAAAACATAGGAGACTTTCTCCCAAGTTTAGTTTTTGATCCAAAATGTTTCATAGTTTGAAAGCTTTGTCTTTCAGGGTCCTCTTCAGTCCAAAACAGTCTTCTCAACTTGGGTTATGCCTTTCCCGGGGTAATCTGCCTCCTGTGCCATGAGACCGAGCATCAGTTAGGGGAGAAGACCAGAGGGAGGCATTCTTCAAATTGATACTTAATTACTTGGAACGCAGAAGGGAAAAACACTCACTTTCAATGAGAATTTTGTCTGAAACTTCCTGGGAAGAATGTCTCACAGCATTAGAATTCTCTCTTTGTCAACTTTTGCAGAGATTGTGGGGATTTGCTCCACCCTAGGGATGTTCCTCTTCTTTTCTTCCCTTGTGTGGGCCAATTAAGAGAGCGGTCTTGGATGACTGGAATATGCATTGGCCTCAGGAACCAAGCAATCTTATACTATTTGCCAGCTAATGTGGGAAAATTGTGGGGAAAACAAACTTCTCAGAATGGAGAATCTCGGAGAGTGCCCTTGTGTGAGCCACTGAGCAGTATGGAAAGCGCGAAGTGGGAAGGCGCGGTGGGCCTGGGTGGGCGTGTCTGCGTGGGCCATGGTGTTGGGTGGGCTTTGTGTTATTATCTGCTTGGGCACCTCATCCTCTAACACGCTTTACCGGCACTCTGGTTCTGAGGAGCTGTGGATGAAGCAGCTCTGCTCCCGCTGGTCTTTCTGACATGTTGTTCTGTGTTGGAACAAGCAGCCCATAAACTTAGTTCTCTGAATCAAGGTTAAGAACCAAATCAAACCTCTCCTCTTTTAAGTTGAAGATGGCAGGACCTTTGTCCCAGTAATGGGAAGGTGGATGAGGCAATTTTATATTGACATAACCCTTGATTTAATAGGCTTACAGTGGAATAAAGACATGATGAGCTAAAAATATTGTAAGTCAAATACAAAAAAATATTCAACCTACATTCAGAGTGGCATGGTTTAGCAACACAGTAAACTACATATGAGTTGTTTCTTCTCATGATGGGATAGCTTATTGGAAGCCGCTCCTTGCTACCAATGCAGAGCATCACCATGCAGCATAGAGACATACAGCTAGCCCTGGAAAAAGTCAAAATACAAATTAGAGGTATGGTTCTACCACACTACTTTGTATCATTATAATATTGCAAAATTTTATATAAAATACTGCAAGATAAAGACAATCTGTATTAAATAAAAAAGTGAAAGTTTCCTTGATTATTACTTAATACGATATTAGTAAAAATAAGCTAACTCATTGCTCAGAATAGTCTCTAAGATGCTAACATTTTATAAGCTTATTTAATATACTCAGGAGCCTAACCAAGAAGAACTTCACTCGATTTTTGCAAACTACTCATGGCGAGCTGGTTGTGTTTTGATTTGTCACACAGTTCTGGCATTTCCTACTAGGGTGCACCACAGGAGCACACTCGTACTAACTCTTACAAATGGATGAACCAATATTCATTGAGGCAACAATGAGAGCAACCACCATTCATTCATGAAGAACCTAGAAACTCCTTTGATTTAGAATTAATGGGCCAGACTTTAATGCCAGCCTTTCATATGCTCTCTTATCGATTCTCACCGCAAATCAAAAGTTATTCCTTGTCTGTGAGGTCCTTCCATTAGGCCAAGTAACACCAGCATAGAATAGTGGCTAAGCCTTGGAACTGGGGACGAGTTGACTCAGTTGAAGAACTGGCTCTTCAATTTATTATTAGACCCTCTTCCTTTCAGGGATCTTAGCACTGTGCATGATGGAAACATTAAACTGAAGTATTTTAGGAAGAAAAATAAATCAGTACTTTATTATAGACAATGGGTGGATATATAAGCTTAAAGTATAGTTGTTCATTTCTGAAGAAGGTACTGTGGTTAATGAAAATAAGTACACTTATATGTACAGGGGTTGTTTCTTAAATATCCCCAAATAAACTATTTTTTTATCCTCTTATCAGTTCCAGTTCTCATTGTTTTTTGTTAATTTTAAAGAAAATTAAAAATAATACTTAAACATTAATAATGATACAGAATTTCAAAAAACAAGATGAAAGGCCAACCAAGTAGCTCAGTGGATTAAAGTGCCTGCAAGAAGGCACAGGGGCCAGGGGTTCAATCCCTAGGCCTGCTGTGCTTGCCCCCCCCCCTAGGTGCTCTGAGAGGGCAATTGAGACTGGGCGTGGTAGTGCACGCCTGTAATCCCAGCTCTTGGGAGGCTGCAAACAGGTGGATCACTATGAGTCCGATCTAGTAGTGAGACCCTGAATATCCTGTAGACTGCTCCCTAAAAAACACACACAAAAAAAAAGAAAAGAAAAAAGATGATAGGATATCATCAGTGGTTGTTATATTATATCGCACATTGTTGTCTTCAAAGTTGTTGCTGAGATTACCAGACATGAGCATATAAATTGGTCAAAATAAAAATTTTAGGCATTAATTTCTCTCTTCAATAAACAAACAGAAATCAGTAGTGCAAATATCCTAGTCATCCCGTGTATATTCATACATGCTTTTGCCTTCCTTCTTTATTTTACAAAGAGAATAAAAAGTAACAAAATAACACATTAGAAATGATAAAGAATTTGGATAAACAAAACAATAGGAATTCAATGATGATTGTTATATTCCATATTGTCTTCAAATTAGTTGTTCAGATTATCAGAGAGATGCATGCATATTTGATCAAAAAACTGAAAAGATCAAAAGAAAAAAATTTGAAGTATTACTTTCAATAGACCAGTAGAAATCAGCAGTACATGTATCTAAGCTATCCTGTGCATACACATGTATATATTTTCTCTTTTTTTCTTTCTTTTCTCTGTTCTTTCATTCCAGTTGTTCTTTCTCTTTGGACAGTTTATTTCCCTTTCCCAGTATCTATTGTACCTTTCAGATTTTATTTACTCTTTCAGGTTTTCACCTTAGGGAGATAATATGATGCTTGCACAGGCAGGCTTGATTTATTTTACCGATGAGAATGACCTCTAATTGCATCCACTTACCTATAAAGTTCTGGAATTTATCTTTCTTTGTAGCTGAGTTCATTGTTTTGAAATAAGTATAATGTAAAATTCCACTGCGGCAATTAAATGAGGTATTCTACATAAACTCTACAGCATGGTCCCTGTTAGGCATACAGCCAGAGCTACAGGATCCAGGCTCGCTCTGACTCATCCACCCAACTCAGCCATGCCAAGTCTGCAGATGGTCTTGCTACTAAACCTGAACATGGCTTGCCAGTTTCAAAACCTGAAAATGTATCTTTTATCTTTCTAGTTAAATTTGAAAAGCCACAGTTGAACTCAGAAACTTACAGCGCTCAAACAAGAAAAATTTCATCAGTTGTAGCTGATTTAATTTTTAGATTTGTTTCATCATAAATGATCGGTAACTTTTTAATAAGAATAATGAGTGACTATTTAACACTGCTCTTCATTTAATAATTTTGTGAAGAAACTTATGGGGCTTTATTTATATTTATATTTACGGTTTTTTTTCAAGACTATATAGTGGTTTCATGATAGTGAAGTGAAATTTGCAATTCACTACTAAGATATGAAAAGCTTCTTTAATGAGGCTCTAAATATTGGTCTAATTTTAAAAATGCTGCTAGTCACTATTACCATTAGAGATGTATAGTAGCCTAATATGTTACATATAATTAGTACTAATCTTCAATCATTTGGCATTTAAAGGCATTAAAAGCTACTCAAATTATCTAGCTAAGAAGCAGCTGTTAATTGATAATATCTACCTCCAGCCTTAGAAAATTGTAATCTCAGCTGGAAGTCTCCAGATGGGTTTAGAGAAGGAAAAATGAATTATATTCCTCATTGCTTTTGGTATAAACTATACTTCAGATAAAACAAAGAGCATAAAATGCTGAGAAATTAAAAACTGAATTCACTCATCACTTTGTTATTCCTGATATTTTTATGAGATTGGTAGAAAAAAATGGTATGATAACTAGAATAGATAAACAGGAAATTTAATCTTTTTAAATTTTCCTAGAAAAATGATTATGTTTCCAGTCCCATATTTGGTAATTTAACCCTATGTATACATTTCTTGGCAACAATAAATAATATTTAGGTTACAGATGTTCAGTTTGTCTTGAATTCTTCTAGCTGAGGCTGAAACAGGGCTGTCAGATAAACATGCATGGAACTGCTCCTGACCCCATCCAGAAAGCAAGCATGTGGTAAAAGAATACAGATAAATCACTCAGTGTTAGCCTCTTCATTTTACCATCACGTACCTTGGGACAAGACATTCAATTTATGAAGCTTCAGTTCCCTTTTTATTCCTGTAAAATAGAGCTAATGACACCTACCCAGGTGAGACATATAAATTTTAATATTATTCTTACGCATAACTGGAATCCTCTGGAGCTTTGGTATGCAAAGTGTGGTCTGTGATTTTCAGACCATCACCATGGAGGCCTTGAGTAAAATTCAGACTCTTCCGCCCAGACCTATTCAATTAGAATTCCACTCCTGTCTGGAATCCACACTTTGGAATTTCCATCCAACTCCCTTTGAATGAGCATGTTGCCTGTTCACCAAACACGCTCCAGTAACAAGACCCTGGGGTCTCTAAGTTACAGCACTCAAATCAAAGGTGCAAGGTCTTACTTCTGTAATTTTAGATTGTATTTCAAAACTTAAATTTGTTTTTGGTACAGGGTCGCATCATGCAGCTAGGATTCATAGTGATCCTCCTCTTTCAGCTTCCCCAGCACTGGAATTACAGGTGTGGGTCACCATTCCAGGTTTTGGTGACCAGCTTGGTGGGCTCTGGAAGGGGCCTGCATGGCATGTGGTATGGGGGATTGAACTCTTGTTCTTGAGCTTGCAGGCAGGCGCTTAGACTAATGAGCTATCTCCCTGGCTCTATTTCAAACCTTTAATAGGTGTGAACTTGTCGGCTTTTCAATTGCCAAGACAGAATATGCGGCATCTGCAACTGAAGGGCCTTTCAGGGCCCTAGTGTCCAGGGTCCACGGCAGAAGCGTGATGGTGGGTGGGCACTGCTGAAGAACTATGGTCACCCTGGCATCGAAGAGGCAAATAGAACCAAAGAGCACAAGGGAGAAGTGGGCAGGACGAGACATCACCCTCTAGATCATGCCTCTGTGACTCACTTTGACACAGACTCGTGCGTCACTAACACAATAAGCATCGTTAGGCCAATCAAGTCGGCGGTCAAGATTAACAGCCACAAGGATGTAACGATGTGATTGAAGTCAAGCAAGTATGTCCATCACCACGTATTCTAAGGTAATGGGCTTGGAGTTGAGTTCAGAGGTCAGTATTTTTTAGCAAGCTTTCCAAGTTAGTATAGTGTGCATGGAAGAACAAAAGACATATAATGAAGTTAAAATTGAACCCTGAAAAAAAACATGCAACAAGAAAAAAAATAAAAAAGAAGGTTTTAGGCAGGGATATGCTCCTTCTGGTCTCAAAATAATCCACACCTTAACCCTGGAACCTGTGGATGTGTTCCCTTCTTGGGAATGGAGACTCGGAGGTCTGATTAAGGACAGGAACCTTGGACTGTCACCTGGGGACAGTCTAACTGTGTTAAGTTCTTAAGCATGAAACAGGAAGCAGAAGATCATACCAGACAGAGGGTAAAAGAAGCAAAAGAAATTGGCAAAAAAGGGACGTGGCCCACAGTTGTCGCCTTTGAAGATGCAGAATAGGACTGCATGAGCCAATAAATCCTGGAAGCTGAGGGAGCACCTGGCCAATAATCACAAGGAAACAGACACGTCCAACGATCTAGCGACCCAACAACCTGTGTAAGCGAGGGATTAGACTTTCCTGGAGCCTACTCGGGAGACACAGCCCTGCCCACATCGTGATGCCCGCCCAGGGGACCCTGTGTGACCTTTGGTTTGTAGAACTGCAAGACACTATGCTGGTAACATTAGACACCCTGAATTTCTTATGAATTGTTACAATGGGAAAAAAATACTCACACAATGGTAGAGTACATGGTGCTGTTTAATGATTTCACTTAAAGATCAACTGGTGAAATTATTTCTCATTTTTTTTTTGTTAAGAAAAAAAGGTTTTTCTGCACTGCTAATGCTGGTATGCTTCCAACCATCATAAAAGAAGGGTTATAAATATGTGGCATTTTCCTTTTATACCAATATGCAAAAAACTTCCAAACCACCTAAATAAAATGACTATAATACAATAGGATTGGTTAAAACTTAATGAAAGTCCACTCTGAGCCAGGGAGTATTCTCAGAAGCCTGCATTACATTATGCAGCGCTGCACAGACAGTATCAGGACACGCACCCATTTCACTCTGATAACAAACCTATGAGAATACATTTCTTCTCCCATGTGACAGAAGTATATATTGAAACCCAGAAATATAAGACAACAGAAAAACAAAATGCTTAAAAAGCCCGAGCTCTTTGTATTGTCTCTAGCACCTCAGAGTTAAAGAAATAGACTAATTTCTTAAAAATGTAGATTTAAGAAATGAAACTCAGAAAGATTATTTCCTTAACTGTCACACTGCCGGCAATTCATTAAAAAGGAGTCTCAGTTCAGATTTTCTTGCAGATTTTTTTTTTTTGGCAAAGGCCTTCTTTCATTTAAACTATAATATGTATATAAAATGTAAGTAGGCCCAATTGAAATCTTCTCTGTAATACAACAAATACCTATCAGTGCATGGAGTCAGTTTGATGAGTTAGAACGAGGTACCTCTTTGATTTTCATTTGCAGACAAGATAAAGAAGCTTTAAATGTGTAAAGAAAATTCTGCACCCTTAAAAAAACCCTGGACAACACTAAATCCATTATTCAGCTGGGTTATTAAGGCCTCAGTGAGCACTCTGAAGCAATTTGTGAAGTGTTTCAGGTATCTATTTTTTGTTGTAATCTAAAGCACTTGAACTGGAGATTACTTGTGAAACTAAAGAATTTTCTCCTGTGCATCTTTTTCTTTCACTCTTGTAAATGCATAAAATCACCATGCTTTGGGGGAAGGAGGAGAAAGACAGTAGGAAATGCCAGGATTCTTCTCCCCCAGCACATGCAAAAAATCAGCCCAAAATATAAACTAAAGTCTTCTAAAGACTAAGGCAGTGCTGACCTCTCTCCTGTTTTCCTTAAAACTTTCCTCAGACAGGCCTTGAGATAAAGGAGGTGCTTATCTTAGTAAATAAAGGAAGCCACTGGAGAAAAACTGAAAGAGATTTAGAGATAGACAAAATCAGGGGGAATAGCGATGGAAGAACACCTTGACAAAATGAGGCGCTATAAAAGCTGTCAATAAATGTAGGGTCAAGGAGGAAAAGAAAGAAGGGCCTTGGAAACTATTTCCTAATAGAAAAACCTTAAGATTTTCTTTTTGAGAGAATTTTCATATTAATAAATTAACACAATTTCTATGGTGTCACTTGAAACTTTTCCCATTAGAAATTCAAAGTTAAATTACCAACAAATATTAGCTCTTGTAGTCATGTTTGTCCATAATGCAATTTAATTTTCTACAGCAATGTTTTCTGTCCCCCTTCAAAAGATATCAGGCCAAATTTACCAATGAACTGGAAAATATTTGAAAACTGCAAAGTATTCTTTTTTTTTTTTTTTTTTTTTTT
>NDGN011359308.1:0-11553 GCA_002564285.1 Tympanoctomys barrerae | reverse complement strand
AGATGGCTCAGTGGAATAAGCGCTTCCCTGGCAAGCGCAACGGCCTGAGTTCAATCCCCGGTTTTACAAAAAATAAAAAATAAAATAAAATAATATAAAACTGTTACAGTTCAGTAGTAATACCCACAAATAATCCAGTTTATAAACAGGACAGGGAAAAGCACAATATAGCACCAAAGTCCCACTAGGATGGCTATGATTTAAAAGAAAGGCAGGGAGGGAAGAAAGGAGGTAATGAGAAGAAAGAAAACTAAAATTGTTTGCAGATGTGGAGAATTGGAAAGCCAGTCCTTGTTGGTTGGAAGGTAAACGTGTAACAGCCAGTATGAAAAATATATGACATTTTAAAAAGAATCCTATGATCCAATAATTCCATTTTGAATATATATTTAAATTAGATTAAAGCAAAGCCTAAAAAAAATTCATAGTAGTGTTGCTTAAAATAGGAAGTGAAAGTAACCTATTTCTCCAGTAATGAAATATATACAATATAGCTTATGTATACACCAAAATAAAGGAAGAAAGCTAGATTCTAAGGGGAATACCTGTAATTTCAACACTTGGGAAAATAAAGAATGAAAATCCAAGTTCAAGTCCTGATTGTGTGAGTTAATGATACATAGTCTGAAAATTTTTTTCAAAAAAATTAAAAATAATAACCATTATCAAGACATCTAATAATATTAAATAATGGAGAGGCTTTTAGGAAGAAGGAAGCATCTTACACTGTTGATAGGAATGTAAACTAGACAACCACTGTGAAATCAGGTTGGAGATTCCTCAGAAAACTAAAAGTATAAATTCCATTTGACTCAGATATTCCTCTTCTGTGTATCTAACTTCCCAAAAAAGTTAGTCATCATATTACGATGATATGTGCATACCATTTTCATAGCAGCACAATACATAATAACTAAATCTCAGATTCGTCTGTCCATCAACAGAGGAATACATAAAGAAAATATGGTATGTACAAACTATGGAATCACGTTTACCCATAAAAGAGATAAACTTGCGTCTTTTGTAGGAAAACAAATGTACCTGATACTATAATGTTAAATGAAATAAAGTAGACAGACACAAGGGCTGAAAATACTATGTACTAAAAACAAGTACAGAAAACAGAGGGACCAAGGGATGGGCAGAGGGGAAAGGGAGGGGAAAAAAGGGATAAAAGGATATTAGCATGTGTGTGTACATGACTGACTTCATACAGGAATTATGTTTGTGTTTACAACTTAATAGTACAATGAATGAATGAATGAATGAATGAATGAATGAATGAATGAAAATTCTGATATTGACACACATAGATATACCTTTGAAATAATCAGTCAAATGTAGTATGACTGAATTTAGATGAGGTGTATAGAATAATCACCCATAGCAATTAGAACGGTAATTGCCAGTGAATGGAGAGAAGGTATGAGAAACATATTTGTTTAATGGGATTTGTTTAATTGTTCAGTGGAATTAAAAATTTGAAAAATTGTATAATATGAATATACTTAGGGCTGAACTGTATATGTAAAATGAATTAAAATGTTGATTTTTATGTTGTATTTATTTTACCACAATTTTAATAAAAGTGATTTCACTTATAGACTGAGAGGATAGATTTCTAACACAGACAATCAATAATTTGTAAGCTAAACAGAAATCTACCAATCGGTAATAAATACTTGCTTTTACAGAAAGTGGGCAAAAAAGAAAACCCCAAAACTATTACTTTGCAGATGAGGAAAGTACAAGTGATAAAGTGTAGAAAGGTTCATCTTCAGCTAGGGAGATAGATGCCTGCCTGGCAAGCACATGGATCTGAGTTTGGTTCTGCTGGCAGCCCCAGAACCACAGGTACACTGTGCAAGCCCTGAAACTGGGCATTGTGGTGCACGCCTGTAATCCCAGTGATAGTGAAGCTGAGACAGGAGGATCACTACGAGTCCAAGTTGCACAGGGAGACCTGTTAGCAAATAAATAATTTTTTTTAAAAAAAAAAGATTGACTCTTGGTTGTTTGGTTATAGATACTGTGTTTGAAATTAGTATACTCATGTACTTTTTGTTCCTTCAGTAAACTATAGTATCATTTCTCATACCTGCACTTCACATTTATATTCTATAGTCAGTTCCTTGTCTAATATTCTGATTAGCTAAAACTAATCATTAACAGGATCTCATCTTATATGCTTTTAAGGAAAAAATTACGATAACATATGTAACTTTGTTCACAGATAAACTGTTTGGTTAGTATTTGTCCCACTACAGCCAGAATCTCCAGAGGTGACAGTCTTGTTTGAAAATAATTAAATAGTATTATATTGCAAAGATCTTAAAAAATATTTTACTGTATTAATTTTTATAGTTCATTTTAGAGAGAATAGTAATATATAGTACTTTGATTTTTTTTTTTATTCTTGAAATCACTTTTTCAAGATAAAGGACTGTTTAAACCCACTATATTTTCTACTTTGCGCTAATTGTTGAAATACTGCTTTTAATTCAAGTTCTATTACTAATTTTTAAAATTTTTAAGATTAATACAGAGTCATAACTTATTCTTTATAAAGAATTTTCCTTTTGGAGTGTTATGTGCTAAGTTTCAAATCACTGACAATATATCTATGAAATAGATTCTTTTATTCTCCTACATTGTATTAATTATAGTAAAATACATTTTTTACAATATGAAATTTTGTTAAATATCTTTTCTGTGTAGTATGCATAAGTAACAATTTAATATTAAAATTAAACTGTAAGGTTTTTTCCATTGCTACACTATTATCTATTTTTGTAAATAACTGAAAATACAGAAAATATTCTATTTAAAATTAATGTTTGATTCTTGTCAAAAATCATTATTTAATAAACTATTTTCTTAATTCATTTGATTTTCAAGGAATAAAAGAGATACAATTAATAAAGTTTTTTTGTTAATTTTTCTGTTCTTCTGAATGGTGTCTTTTTGTAGACATAACTGAGCTATTATATAACATTAATTTTTCACCGAATTTAAGTATGTTATTTCTAAAACAATTAGTGTGAAAGAGAAAAGATTCAATAGCATATTAAACTGAAGACTTGTAGGTAGAAAATACAATAAAAATGACAGTTTCAATAAATTACAGTAGTAAATTAGTTAACTTAGAATCATATTTTTGTAAGTCATGTTCCTATATATCAAATTAATAAATACTGTTGATAGAAAAATACTACTGTTTGAACTAACAGTTATGAATGCTATTTCAGTCTTGCTAACTCTGTATTTCAAAACATGTTTAAAATATCATATATAATATATCTACTGCTTCTAGCATATGACACAATACAACAGTTACCTTTTATTATAACTTCTATCAAAATTTATGTTAATTAAGAGCAGCAGTGTAGGGGCTAGATAGGGAGCTTGGCGACTTGAGTTCCATTCCTTGGACCTCGTGCTGTGCCAGCCCCAGCACCCTGGGCATGCCGGGCCCATCCCGAAGCAGGGAGTAGTGGTACACACCTGTAATCTCAGCACTGGGGAAGATGAGACAGGAGGATCACTGTGATCTGAACTGTGTACCAATACCCTATATCAAATAAATAATTTTTGAAAGAGGACAGCAGTGTAAAAGAACACTGTGTTTATGATTACTGTTTGAGTATTAAAAAATGATTCATGTAGTTATAGTTTCAATTTTTATACAAACTCCATTGAGTTCATAATAGACAATATATTATATGTTCTGAAAAAAAGAAAACTAAGTCTTATTCTACATGTAGACACATCTTATTTTTTAAAAAATTTGACAAGAAAGTTATATAATGGATAAACTTTAATTTAAAAACCACTTTTTGAATATTTTCTATTTGTTAAAATATTAGAAACTTCAACTTCATATCATATTGGGCTACTTGATACATTGTTAGCTCAGATAATCTTACAGATTTGGGGCTGGCCAGATAGCTCAGCAGATTAAAGCCCCTGCTTAGGCAGAGCTCAGCAGACGGGGTTTGATCCCCAGTGTGCTGTGCCGGCCCTGCCTCTGGAGTGTGCTGTGATGGTAATTGAGACTGGGCATGTGGCTCACGCCTGAAATCCCAGCATTTTGAGGGCTGAAAATAGGAAGAGCGCTATGAATGCAATCTACATAGTGAGACCTGCAGACCCTAAGTACAAAAAAAAAAAAAAAAAAAAACTGATTTGATGAATAAAACAAATTCAGTGTAAAATATATAAGGAAAATTCTTCAACTATTTTATTATATAAATAAATGAATAATTTATTTGCAATCTAACACCAGATACAAGAAGAAGTTAGACAAATTGTTCATACATTTTTGGGTTTACGGAATTCAATTGCATTAGGTGTAGTCACACACTCCTGTAGTGCCAGCATTCATGAGGCCCAGGCCACAGGGTCACTGACATCCAAGACCAAGCTGGGCTACGGAGTGAAGTCAAGGCCAGCCTCAAGTATGTAGTGAGACCTTATCTCAAAAAAAATTTTTTTAATGTAATCATGAACAAGATTTATAGATTTTCATGTGTAGTATACAGTATAAATTTTCATCTTGCTGAATTGAACATTTTGTTTTGTTCTACTGTTTTAGAAATCTTGAAGTAATCTGAAATGGATTTACAGATTTTCTATGAGGTCTAGACTTTGACCACAAATAGTCTTCATCATGTATTCATTGTATGTATGTAGTTTGTTTATAACTTGTAATGGACAGCTTTTACATTTCATTTCATTGCTTATTATTATTATACTGCATGATTATCTACCCCAAATATCTCACTGATATTAGTATTTCCTTTTCATGTTAAGTACCCCCATGCTTTTTTGCATAAATGTCTCCAGGGTGTTTTTTCTTTTTTTTATTATATGGTATCCTGAATACCTGTTTTCCTTGAAACCTTTGCTTAGAAAAATAAATTTCACTGAAGCACCAAAGTGAGGCATGTGAAATAAAATGCTGCATTGTGTCACATAGAACTACATTGATTGTACAAAGTGTTTTTACTTAAAAAGGTATTCTGATAAATTTGATAACAGCAAGGAAACATCTTCTATTTATTGCATATATGAATGAACAAGATAAATAATTCTTAATTAAATGTATTAACTGTCACAATATTGTTATTTAGTAGCATAGTGGCATAGTAAACACAATAAGCCAGTTTGTCTTATAGTAATATTATAATGTAAAGATTGGAGTATCTTTAAGTATCTGTTAAGTAGTATGTAACTTGAAGAATTTTGCTTTAAGCACATAAGATCCTGGGCTTCCTTGCCAAGGCTTTCAAAACGATAAGGATATCAAACTAAAGCCCAAAAATAACAATAACAGTCTTTAATCAGTGTTAAAACTTTGTTAGTGTAGTGTTTTAGTTTCTGTGGACAATTCTAAAAGCCTTTCTGTGGGAATGGGTTTACCTTCTAGTTGTACTACCAGATAATTGAAAAAAACATACAAATCAACAGTTTTATATACATTTAACAGTAGACCTAAGTGATTGCAAATCCTATGAGAATATGAGTAATGGGGTTGGCCCTCTGATTTCTTAGAAACATTTTCTGGAGGCATATTCTTGATTGTAGTGCAAGAACTGAAAACTCAAGTAAATCACAATAATATTGCTAAAATAAGGAGACCATGATCAGAATTGAGGAACCTGGAGAGAAATCTTTGCAGGAAAGGGAGTTATGCAATAAAGGTCTAGAAATCTGCATATGACCACTTAAATCTTGACTCTTAAAGCTGTGTATGTAAAAACACAATTTCCACAAAATTGGTTAGAATTAAACTAAATGTTTGAATTGTTCAGTATTCAGAGCTAACAGAAGGGAAATTAGTAGTATTCTGTTTCTGCTAGTCAGAGTGGTCAATCTTCATTAGTTACTTGGGACAGTAAGTAGCAAGCTAAGGATTTCCCATTATTAATAGAGTTATAATGTTTCTAGAGTAAATACTACTTTTGACCCATTTTAGTCTGGCCTCAATTTAAAAAGATCTTCAAAATAGACATCAAAATGATCAGATTGTTTCACCTATCTGTAACATGGTTGTGAGAACAAAGCCCATAATGTTAAAAGGAGAGAGCAAATTTCAGTATAGTTTTCAGAGAGACCATGACACAAACAATATTAGTCATGAAATAAAGCAATGGTAAAAGAAGAAATAATCTGAAGGAAAATTCACTTGCTAGAACTTCTCTACAAATGACAGGGGAGAGGGCTTAAAATGCAGTAAATGTTATTCGTAAGAAGGATGTGTAAGTACTTAAAATCATGAGCACTGGAGAGAAATGTACAGGAAGAAATGGTATTTTTGGAGAATGAAAACTAAAAGTCTAAAATGATACTATATTTGATGGATATGATAGCATATTTCATACCGATGAAGACATACTACTGATCATAAAAATGGGAAGTATCTTTCCAAACTGAAATGGAAAAAGAATAAATGACTAAAGGGCAAACAACCATAGGAACCTATGAGATAAAACTTCTCATCTAACATACGAACACATGAACTAGTATTTCATGAAGTAGAGCATTATGAGATAAGAGAGATGTAGATAGAGATGGGAAAAAAATTGATCAGTGGTCTCTGGGATTTATGGGTGAGGGTAAGACCTCCAAGTAAAGGTATCATACAAGAGATTTCTTTGTGTAGAACTAGTCTGTATTCTGATTATTATTAACATTTCCTAAATCAATACATGTGTTAAATTTCATAATTTTAACCAAAACAAAACTTTGTACAATAAAAAACTATAAACATTATTGAAAGAAATATAAGATGAATAATAGAAAGATATCCTGTATTCTTGGATTGAAAGATTTTTTATTTCTGTGTGTATAGTAGCCACAGTAAATCACAGATGTTCGTCATCTTTATCAAAACCTCAAATGTGTTTGTGGAGAAATAGAAAACTCAGTCATAAATGCATTTGAGATATCAAGGGACTCAAAATAGTGGAAGTCTTTTTAAAAAATCTGGAGGGGCCACTCTTAGTTTGAAAACTTACTCTACAGCTTCAGTAATCAAACAATATTATACTAAAAATAATGATAGCTATATAAACCCATTGGATAGGGGGGAAACTACCTGCTCGGGCCCCTCCTCCTGTCCCTCTCTCGGGAAAGGATCTTTCTTTCTCTCAATAAATATATTCTGTTCATAAAAATAAATTAATTAAATAAACCCATTAGATAAACTCTAAGCCATGAATATATATATATATATATAGTCAGTTTTTTACATGGGTGCCAGCATCATGAATGCAGATAGGGTAGTCCTTTCATCAAATGGGAAAAGTAGATATGCAAATGAGTTAAGATGTTTGCTTAACATCATGTAAAAACAAACTACAGTACAGTAATAGAGGATTCTATGATACCCAATGGCCATATCATCCAGAGAGAAAACCAATAAAAAATATTGGACTTAAATTACATTCTAGAGAAAATGAATCTAGTAGACATACACAGGACATTTCCTCCAATGGGTGCAGAATCCACATTCTCTTTACACAATGAATGTTTTTGAGGGTGGATCATATTGTAAGCCACAAAATAAATTTCAACAAATTTAACTAGACTGAAATCATATCAAGTATCTTTCCTGACCACAGTGGCATAAAACTTGAAATAAATAATAAGACCATTAAAAATACATAGACATTGAACACTGTGCTTCCGAGCAACCATGTGGCCAGTGTAGAAGATAAAAGGATATAAAAGCAACTAAAGCACCGGCTTAGGCAGAGCACAGTGGATGGAGGTTCAATCCCAGGCATGCTGTGCTGGCCCAACCCCTGGGCTTACTGAGACTGCAGTTGAGACTGGGCGTGGTGGAACATGCCTGTAATCCCTGCACTCAGGATGCTGAAAACAGGAGAATCACTATGAGTCCCATCTGTGTAGTGAGACCCTGTAGACCCTGTACCATGTAGACCCTGTACTAAGTACATTAAAAAAGATATATTCTTGAGACAAAATTGTCAACACACTTACCAAAACCTGTGGATACTGCAAAAAGCTTTGTAACAGGGAAATTTTGATATGCTGTTTCTATATCAAAAAAGGAGGAAGAACCTAAAAAACTCATAGGTATGTATTCTGTAAATAATTTGCATCTTAATACTACCACCAAGTAATAGTTGTCTATGTGCGGTTCATTTTTGTTTTAAGTCTAAAGTGAAATGGAAATCTGAATCCTAAATAACTCATAATCAATATTTTTCCATATCATTTTCTTCCCATTTATATTTTTTTCTTTTTTCTGGTACTGGGGATTGAACTCAGGACCTTGTACTTGCCAGGCAAACACTTATTCTCCTGTGCTATCTCCCCAGACCTGTTATATATGTTCTTGATGCTTAAACCAGAAACAACTGTGTGTACTTTAATAGTGGAGTTGGCACATGTACTATAATGGACCAAAGAGTACTTTAAGATTTTCAGCTGTACACAGTCTGTTGTAACTACTCAATGTTGTCATTGTGTCATGGACATAGCCGTAGGCAGTGTATAAATAAACCAGTGTTACTATGTTTGCTGTGAATCTTTATGGATACTAAAATTGAAATTAAATAACTCTAATAACATTAAAATGTTTTTCTGTCTTCTTTCTCTAATCATTTTGTAGTGTAAAATGTATGTTTAGTATGTGAACCTTATAAAAAGAAGAGTTGGTCAGCACCACTGAGCTGACTTTCCAACTGCAAATTTTGACCTACACAGGGTGTTGTTTAGACAGACAATGGCAAGTCTTCAGTGGCATGCTATGCAATAGCATTGAATATAGTTCAGAGTATCACAGGGAGAGAAAATTCCATTTCATAAAACATTTATTTCAGTTCTCTATATTGAATTGTTAGTAAAATGAATATCTATGGATTAAACTTATTAAAATTTAAAAATCAGTAATCCGTTACAAACAAGAGGTTTCATATCAAGGAAAGAAGTTTTTGCTTAAACTTATCCAGCATTTTAGTTTGTTGGAGCATTATCAGATATCGTAATTTTAAACCCATAACTTCTTGAATCTAAGAGCTAGATGCAGATTAAGAATTCTACAGTGCTAATAAAATTGCCTGTTTCTGAGAGCTCAGGATAAACCCTAATGTGAGTGTATCTCAAGGGAAATACAAGGACTAACAGGTTGATCTCTAACATTTCAATTACTCATAAATTGAGCTTGATAAACCAATGCAACTGCAAGAATATGTACAAGCCTACTGTTTCCTGACCTTTTGTCTGTGCTGTCCAGATCTGTTGCTCCTTTCTCTGTAGTTTCAACTGTGAGATGAGGTCAAGTGCATGTCAGCTGTGGCCACCAGTCTCCAGGCTGTCTTTTTCAGGTATCATAACAAAATTTTCCATAAGAAATTTTCCATAAGATAAATATTCCTTAATTAAGTGAGTTGTTTTGACTTCATGGACTGTTAATCACAAAAAAAAAAAAAAACTCATCAGGAATAACTCTTACTAAAGAAGCCTGAAGAAATGAATAGACATGTCCTGAGACTTGCACGTGCACTGATTATGCACTTCCCGTCTGTCCGTTTATTTCCATATTATTCATCACATCCATGTAAGGTTGACAATCAAAAGATAATTTTAATATATAATTATTTTCTGATTCTCAAAACCTGGTTAAAATTCATTTTGATAAAGTGTGTGTGGGTGGGTGTGTATATAGTTTGAATTAAAGTAATTTTCATAAACTCAACTCCAAAAGTAAAGACCACTCGTTATGGAAAAGGCTGGTATAATTAAATTCAATACACTGTACTGTCAACTAAGTAGTTATATTTCAGTAGTCTTAATAATGTCTTTCAGGGGCCGGGGAGATGACTCAGTGGAATAAGCACTTCCCTGGCAAGCTCAAGGGCCTGTGTTCAATCCCTGATTTCGGAAAAAAAAAAAAAAAAGTCTTTCAGAAAATTTAGATTATGAAATATGTTGAGAAATATAAGTGAAATGTATGAAATATTACACAAATGTATCCATTTTGATTTTTATGTTTTGCAGTGTTTTCATAGTACTCTAAAATATTTTTGTGTGTAAGTTGTTGTCTCTTGCATTCTAACTTCAATACGAATATGGATGGATAGAAGGACACCTGTCTAAGAATACTGCTCTGTAACTTTCTGTCTGAACATTTCTAGGGTAGAATTTTACTGCCTTATATCTCTTATGATTAGAGTAGTTTTTCTGCATCTTAAATAATTGTCCATTTCTTCTATCTTCTCAAATTAGTCTTTCCCCTTTCTGAAACTCTCCTCAGAGAGAGCTTTTAGGCAGAATGATATTCTCTGTTTCCTGATGTTCACTAATCTTGTATCACCCTGAATTTTTTTTCCTGTAGATCAGTTTTCTTCTAGATGAATTCCATTTAATTTATGTCCTTCAGAAATTATTGTGCTATATAAGCAAATTTTTTGAGATTATCAGGATAATGCAAGTCAAGATTCTGGGTGTTTTTTTGTTCTATAATGAGATGTTGGTCATTTCAATCAGGTTTTTTTTTTTTTTTTAAATTTCAGCCTTTTTAGCAAATATGTAATTAGAGCTGTGATCTCTGTGGATCTTTCCCAGAGAACTAATCTTTTTCGCATTATATCTATTATTTTCCCCTATAGCTTGATTTTCCCTGTTTTAGATAGACATTATTCCTTCATTTATATTTAACGTTTTTAATCTGCCTTCTTTAGTATCCAAGTAACATAATTCATTGTAAAATTATTGTGAGAAATAGCTTTTGTTAAAGCTAAAATTTAGACTTGTAATAACAATTTTACCTTCTACAAGATTATGTTTACTCTTTTACATAAAAATGTGACTTAACATACATGATGTACCTACTAAGATATTTAAACTGTTTCACTATATATATTTCATACAGTTGTTCTTTTTACAGTAGGTCCAACTGAAGATATTTTTGTAATTAAGCATTTTGTTTTAACTTTCAAAAAAAACTTCCAAACTACTTGAAAGATTATAGAGGTAATTAAACACAGAACAATGACAATTGAAAAAGTATATGAAATTTGTTTTTCTATCTACATTTTTGTTATAGAATAGATTCTTTGGGCTATCTATACTATTATGAGGAGAATACATTTATATCAATTTAAACATCCTGTTTTACAAATTGAATCAAAAAATTTTATTCTTGATATCAAAATGATTCCTAAGTCATATTTTCATTAGAAATTAATAACAACATTCTTTTGAGTTAAATATCTTCAATTCGTGCTTCTTACTTCCAGCATTTTCTTATCATTGGGGTAGGAATTATTTTAAAGACATCATTCATCTTAGAGAGTCTTACATTTGCATGTGGTTCTGAAATAACCCTGTTTTCCTTACTTGACACTGTATGTACTTCTCTGCGTGGGTCCTCCAGTAGCATTCCCACTTCTCTAGCTTGTGAAATGTATCTGCTTCAGATTTATGTGCTGTCAGACAGTGTACACAGTTATTTTTAGGACTGCATCATTGAATGCCTTTAATTTTTGAAAATAACTAACTGCTCCCTTTGTGATATTTTAT
>NDGN011359281.1:0-14722 GCA_002564285.1 Tympanoctomys barrerae | reverse complement strand
TGGAACTAGGGATTGAACTTAGAGCCTTGCACTTGCCAGGGAAGCGCTTATTCCACTGAGCCATTTCCCCGGCCCTGTTTTTACTTTTTTTTTTAAGGCACTGCCTCACTATATAGTTAGGCTGTCTTTAAATGCACTGTGGTGCCCAGGCTGACCTCGAATGCACCTTAGCCTTCCTGCCTTGGCCTCCCAAATGCTGAGATTACAGACTGCGCAGCCTCTCCTGGCACACTCATCAGCCTTTATCTTCAGCCCATCTCTTTCTCCTTCACACAGCCCACTGGCTTCTTAAACCCTGCTTCCAGTGCCTTCAACCATTTCCAAATGACCCCCTCCACCTTTTTCCTCCGTCTCAGCTGCCACCCTGCCAGCCCCCAGGGGCCCCAGGCAGGAACCAAAACACTACTGTGACTGCCACTTCTCTGCAGCTCACCTCCAGTCCTTATGAAGTCCTGACAGATCTCACTTCTCCCAATGATCATTATCATTACTGCATTTAAATCACTACCTTCTTCTAGGGCTGCTACTACAGCTTTCTTTCTCCTTGGCTCACTGCAGCCAGAGAGCTCTGACACCCAGCTCTCATAGGTCACTCTTTACTATCAGCCATGTGACTAGGTCCCAGTTTTCTGCAGACACACCCTGAGTGACCAGGGGCTTCCCTCCTTAGTGTCCATGCAGGCTGCTCACTGCAGTCTATGACCAGGAAAAAGGGAGCCACCCTGCTAGGAACTGCTGATGCAGCATTTCCAGGACCCTTCACAACCTTCTGTGGCCTACCTCTAACCTTCCTGACTCTGGAATCCTGTATGTGCCTGACTCCACTTTAATAAGCCTAGCCAGGTCCTACCGGATGTCTTTAACATCTTACTGGTGAACTCCTTCCTTTTCAACCTTCAAAACTCAGCCCTCATGTTACTTCCTCCATGAAGCCTTCCTCAGCCCAGTTGTCACTTGGAGCCCAGCTCCTACTTCCAGTCTAAACTTAGGACCTTTTTCTTTTTCTTGCAGAACCAGGGATTGAACTCAGGCCCTTGTGCTTGCCAGGCAAGTGCTTATTCTACTGAGCTTTCTCCCCAGCCCTAGGCCCTAAGTCTTAGAAGAATGTCAAGCAGATGAGAAGGGACAAGCATGAGGTGCTGGGTAAGTCACTGCCCTGGCTAGGCTTCAGATTAGAAAACAGAGTTCCAGAAAGGTCCAAGTTTGGAACCTGCTGATGCCATTCAGGGGAATGCCCATCGGGGTGCATGGGCTGCTGAGCAGAAAAGTGGGTTAAGGGCAGTGTCCTCCACATGAGTCCTAAGAACTGCCATCCTTGGAACTGTGCTCTTGTAAGATGTGAACAGATAGCAGAAAGAGTGCCAGGCTTGGGGGTATAGTGACTAAAGAAAGGAGACTAGAGGTGCCTGGAAGATAGGCTTCCCCAGACCTGTAGGCGTGTCCTTCCCCTGGCCTGCAGATTCACCTGACTTCACCTCTGATCTAAGCCCCAAGATGTTGTTTTGGACCTGACAGCAGAGCAGGTGTGGAACCTGCTTCCCAATGGAACCAAACAGATGTTTGTGGGAAAGAATCCAAGGGACAGCCTAGCCTCGGAGATGCCATCATGTCAGACCAACCTGCAGCCAAGGGCCTGTGCTTCTAACCCATCCAGGGAACTTTGTGTGGACTCTGTGAAAACACCTCTCCAACCAGCATGTCTTGAATACATGCACAGACAGAAATACAGTGGCTTCTGAGCTGGGTGTGGTGACACACACCTGTAATTTCAGCACTTAGGACACTGAGGCAGGAGGATTATGAGTTTGTGTCTCAAAAAATCCCCCAAAAAATTTCTGCACAAAATATTTACAAACAAGGACAAGTGGGGGCACTTTTGCCACCAAATGGATTGGGGAATGGGAACAGTGCTAAGATGCGCGTCAGCGCAGTGAGAGATCCTGATGAGGGCCCTGGCTGGTGAGACCCAGATGCCCTAAGGGCTCAGGCAGTTCCAAGCAGGTCTGTATCTTGCTGAGGCTGGACAAGGTGGCCTCAGGCCAGGTCAGTGGTAGCTGAGCCCAGCTGCTTGGAGGCCAGGAGCAAGCGGGTGGCTGCACTTTCTGACTCGGCCAGCAGCCTCTGGTTGTTGTGCCGCAGACTCCGTACCTCTTCCTCCAAGGCTGCCTTGTCTGCTTTCTCCTGGGGAGGGAGGACCTCATCAGAAACTGCCCCTTTCCTGGAGCAGCCCTTGGACTCCTCATGGGCCCCAGATCATCTCACCTTCTTCAGGTCCTCCTGCAGCTTCCTGAGCATAGCTTCCAGGTGAGAAACCTTCTCTGACAGGCTCCCAGGTTCTGGCCTGAGGGCATGGGGTCAGAACTCAGTGGGACCAGGCCAAGGGCCATGGGCTGGCCCCTAAATGGGAGCCCCATCCCCTGTGGTCTGAGCCAGGTGTCTGTGGGTATCAGGCCAGGGTGATGCTTAAGTCCAGTGGATGAGGACCAAGGTTGGGTACAGAGGCATGGAGAGGGGATACATAGGGCAGGGAGCCTTACTCAGCATCAGTCTTTGGCATTCCCTTGGGGTCTCTGCTCTCCGGGATGGGCTGGCCTACAGGACAAAGGGACCATGAGGGCAGGTCTGAGAAGGAGCAGAAATCCCATCCTACCTCCCAATAGGGTCCTGCTGGCTCACCCTCCCGGGACAGTGACTCCAGAATGGTGTTGCAGGTGGAGGCGATCTCCGAGATGGACTGCCACTCGTCCTCCAGCGTTTCACTGCTAGCCTCCGACATGACTGGGGGCAGCAGAAGGCAGGCTCAGGGGGAAGCCCCAGAGACCCCTCTCACATCCCTGGTTCTGTACTCACTCTTGCTGATGGAGTTCCGCAGAGACAAAGTCCGTGGCAGGAAGGAGGCCCTTAGTTCTGGGGCCGGGTTGCCCTTGTCTTTATGGTCAGTGGAGCTGCCTGGCTGTTCCTGGGAGGCAAAACATGAAATATCAGCACAGTGACACCCACTGTAACCTCTGTTCTACTGAGCTCCAGAGCCTTGTTTCTGCTCACCTGAGAAGGCAGCATTTCCCTGCCAGTACCAGCTTCTGCCGGCTTGACAGTGGTGGCCAGGAGGAGGTCCGGAGTAGTATTGGGGAGGACTGGGGCCTCATCTGACAGGGAGCTGGGGAGAGTGGGGCTGGCTCAGAAAAGAAACTGCTTTCCAGGGATCTCCCCATCCAGACCCCACTGAGTGGGCTGGGAAGGGAAGACCAGGGGAGCACACCTGTGGGGTGATGGTGGAGAGTTCTGGCTGTGCAGGAACTCAGTCCTCTCCTCAGCCAGATCCCCAGGCCCCGGAGAACCAGCTCCATCTTGTAGGCACAGGCGCAGCAGCTGCTTTGTGATGGGCTGCAGGACCACCTCCAGGGTCTCATCCTGCACTGGCTCTGGGGCCCCCCGCCGGCTGGGCTCTTGCAGAGACAGCTGGTACAGCTCTGAGAAGCTCCTAGGGATAGGGGAGGGGCAGTGTCAGGCAGGGCTCCCCAGTCCATATGTCCTGTGTCACGGGCCCGATCCTTAGCTGCAGCTATAGGATGCAAGCTTTCCAGATGTCCTGATAGCAATGAAAAACACGGACCTGGCAAGTTGCCATTTTTTTCAGACCTGGGTTCAAATCCCAGTGTTGTCTTGTGTATTCTGGACAAATGACTCTGAAAAGTGAGTCTCGTAGCACTCTGGGAGAGCTTAAGCAAGACACGGAATTAAATCACTTGGCATCCAGAATCTTCTCCTTGGAACAAAATCCAGCCTTTTTCTTTTCTTTCTTTAAGCATGTGTGCCTATTTTTGTAACTTGCCAGCCAAGAATGGGTTTTTTAGATATTTAAATAGTTGAAAGAAATATTCAACTAAATATTTCATGACAAGTAAAAATTATAGTCTGTCCAGACAGCATGGTTCAATTTGCAATTTTTGGACCTCAGTATAGGTTTATCATTAGGAACCTATTCATCACATGAGAGATGAATGTAGGCCTTCATACTGAGCTACATTTCCAGTCCTATTTATTTATTTGGTGTAGGCTTTCACTATGCAGCTCGGACTTGAAGTGATTCTCCTGTCTCAGCCTCCCCAGTGCTGGGATTAAAGGTATCAGCCACCACACCCGGTATGGGTGGCTGGCACGGTATGCCAAGGCCAGCACAGCAGGCAGTACCGGGAATCAAACCTGGGTCCTTGCACTTGCCAGACAGGTGTTTAGACCTCCAAGCTACCTCCCCAATCCTGTAATTTTTTTTATTTTTAAAAATTATTTTTTGAGACAGGGTCTCACTCTGCAGTTTGTGCTGGCTTTTAAGTCACAACAATCTTACCTTAGCCTCCTAAGTGCTAGGAATACAGTGTGGGCTCCCTTGCCCAGTTAATTCTTTGAAACATGGTCTCATTAAATTGATAAATTACCCAGGCTGGGCTCAAACTTATAATCCTCCTGCTTCAGTCTTCCAGAATGTCTGTACCACCATACCTGGCTGAGGAATATCTATATTCCATCCAAATATTCCAGTGTCTATAAACTTTTATTTTTTTGGCGGTACCAAGGATCAAACTCAGGACCTGGCACTTGCCAAGCAGGCACTTATGTCACTGAGCTATATCCCCAGCCCCTATAAAATTTTAGTGGAATTTGACGACATTCAATTCATTCACCTACAGCAAGAGTTGAGTGGCTGCAGCAGAGATAAAGATAGCCTAAAATATCCACTGTCTGGCCCTTCACAAAGTTTGCCTATATTTAGCTTAGCATAGTAAATAATTGATAATGTGTGTGTGTGTGTGTGTGTGTGTGTTAAAATTTTAAGAATGAGGGTTAGCTGGACATGATTGTCCAGCTCTCTAATCCCAGCACTTCAGAGGCCGAGGCAAGAGGATTGCTGTGAGTGAGACCAGCCTAAATTACACAGTGAGATCCTGTCCCCCACCTCAAAAGAAAAGAAAAAAAAGTGAGGGTTAGCTCTTTCTTTCTTTCTTGCAGTGAGAACAATATTCTTAACTGGTTCTACTCTATGGTAAAGTGCAGTTCAGAGAGGTCAAGATATGGAACTCTGAAAAGAAGAAAAAGCATCTACATGTGAATCTTAGGAGCTTACTAAAGGAGACAGGGGAGGCACTGGGCAGCATCCGGGCCCTCCCATTTCCCCGCGTCCCCAGCGCCCTGACCTGCGGGGCCGACCGCTCTCTTCAGGGGGCAGAACAGTGACGCAGACCTTGGATGCAGAGCGCAGAAGCTGGGCAGTGGCCTCAGGGCCGAGGCTGGGCAATGTCCGGCCACACACACGCAGCAGTCGCGCCCCAGGCCGCAGCCCGGCCTTCTCTGCAAAAGTGAAGCGCTCCACGTGCGTGATGAAGCCCTCGACGTCCACCTCAAAGCCCAGGCGACCCTGGCCGTCGCGGGGTGGTGCCAGCTCGCGGGTCTCGCAGCCACGGCTCACCAACTGCGGGGACGGGGGTGTGATTTTTGTGTGGTGGGGACGCCCCAGCCACCTTCTGGGCCTCTCTCCAACTGGACCAGTGACCCACCCGACACCCGACATGACCCAAGGTCGCCTGCCTGAGGCCCTGTGGCAGTTTTGTCAGACCTCAAGGCTAGCTCGGTCCATCCCCTGCTCCCCTCCACGGAGCGGTTTTGCAGAGGCTGTGGCTCCAGCGCGGGGGGTGCAAAAACACCACAGACTCCTTCCTCCGCCCCTCTCACCTGCAGGCGTGTGACCACCTCGCCCACTGCTTGGCCAGGGGCCCCGTCGAACCGAAGTGTAATCGCCTCCCCACGACCATGGTACAGGTCGAGCTGCTGCTCCGAGAAGGTCCAAGCCAACACGTCGCGACAGGCACAGTTGAAGACTACGCGTCCATCGCGCGGCGCCACCAGCACCAGCGTCTCCGCTGAGATGCCCAACAGACAAGGCACCTCAGCGCCTTCCGGGCCTCCCCCTTCGGCTCCTGCTGCGACCCGCGTCCCCAGTGCTGCGCGCACGCCCCAGGTCAACGCGCCCGCTGCCTGCAGCTCGCAGCCAGGACCCCGAGGGGTCGCTCGGCGCCTGCCGCCCAGGGAGGGCAGTCCAAAACGTGAGGCTGAGTCCAATGACGTGGTGGTCACCTCGTTGTTGGCCAGGTCCTGTAGGTACTGCTGGCGCGTGCGCGTGGCCATGGCGTGGAACTGGCGTGCATGTCCTGCTGCCTGCTCACCATTGAGCGCCTTGGCCAGCAGGAAGGCCCGGAAGTCAGCGTTGGCTGCAAATGGGCCTCCTCCAGGGGGCAGAGCTGGCCCGAAGGCTGGAGTGTCCTGAGTGCGGCTCACAGCCACCCTGCGTGGAGGAAGGCTCCATGAGGGACGGCGGGGCAGGTCTAGGACTCGGTACCCATAGGAAATCTAGGGCTGCCCTGGCCCCCACCTGTATGAGGTGTGTGGGGTGCAGGGTGCATGCGCCCGCACCACAATGAATACATGCTGGAAGTGGGAGCGGATGGTGGCGGGGCAGAAGGGCTTGCTGCCAGGCTCCTGGAACACGATGGTCACAATGTCATTGCCAATGTGGCGCTTCCTCAGGAGCTGGGGATTACATGGTGAGGGGAGTTAGAGGGGCTGCATGATTTCTTGAAACCCACCTCATTTGGACAAGAGAAAATCTTGGCACCCGTGGCTTTCCCACCCCTCCTGGTAAAGCCCTGAGATTTCATCTGGAAAGCTGCCACTGGGTGTTGGGGTCAGCAGACCTCAGGCCAAGGTTCAAAGATCACCACCCTCACAGCACCCTCCATGAGTCACCAAAAGCACCTGGCCACTCCCCAGCCCCATTCTAGCCCCTCACACCTGCTGCTGGTTATTCGGGGTATAAGGTAGCATCGTGGAGACGTGGAACATGATCTCGTGGTCCTGGTACATGGTGTAGAGGGAGTGTGTGCCTGTAGAATCCGCTGTGGCCAGGGAGTCAGGGACACAGAGAGACAGCTAAGGGAATCTGAGTGACTTGAACTTCCTGTTCCAGTTCCCACTCTGGAGCCTCCATGCCTCAGCTAGTAAGGAGATGACCCCTTCACACTACTGGCCAAAGCCCAGGCCATGTCTAAGGGCCTCAGCCTTGGCTGCTTTCTTTTTTTTTCTGCAGGCTGTAGCCTCATACCAGGGAGACGGGAAGTAGTGGTGACAGTAAGAAATGGGCTCAGAGGAAGGCAGGAGGCGAGTGTCCCAGGAAAGGATGGACATTGGCATGAGCAGGTGGGGCATATTAGCGAGTAGAAGGCAGCCAGGTACTTTGGGGCCTAACACCCAGGGAGGTTGGGCACCTGCCCAGAGGCCAGGCTTCTGGGATGTGTCAGATGGAGGGGATAGTGCCCCTAAACCCTCTGGCTGCAGCTCAGGTAATAGGATAGCAGGTTCTTGGGGGACAGTTCCAGCTTCTCCTCCCAGCCCACCACCTGGCTACCTATCCAAGGAACTCTCTAGAACTCAGCTTCAGCCTTTGGCCAATATGGACAAAGGAGTGTCAAGGTGGTCATTTTGTCCCTCATGTGGGACCACCCCTGCCCCTCCAGTGCCCTGCACCTCACTTTTGGTGTCCAGCTGCGCCCGGTAGCTGTCAAAGCCTTTGAGCCGCACCACATCACCCAGCAAGGTGAGGAACTGCATGAAGGCCACTCCTGCCTCCTCGTTGTTGTACATCTCCTCCTCCGAGCCCTGGCCGGAGCGGCAGTACAGGATGCCGACCTTGCGCTGGAAGCTCAGCTAGAGAAGGTTAGCAGATATCTTAGGCTTCAGTCTCCCCCAGCCTCACCTCTACTGCATCTCAGGGAAATGGTCAGTGTGTTGCCTTGAGCCATGGCCCTCTCTGAGCCACCTGGTGTCCTTGACAATCACATAGGTACAGTCTGTCCTGCTCCTAGTGCTCAGGAGCACTGGTGAGGTCACAAGTGGGAAGGGATGGGAGGAGGGTGGTTCTCCAGTGACAATAGATGAGGTGATTCTTACAAAGGACTCATCTCAAGGCTACACTGCCAACCCTCTTCAAGTCCTAGGTGCCTCCACCCCCAGCTCCTAAGGTCTTGAGCCCTCTCTGCCTAACCCTGCTCCCATTTCTACATACTGCTTCAGCCCCTTCCCTTCTGCACAGGACCCTGCAGTTTTCGACACTCTGATGTCATTACAGCGACCTATGATACCCCACCTCCCATGTTCAGAAGCTCAGCAGCAGAGTGCTTGTCTAGCCTTTGTGAGAACCTGGGTTCCACCCCCTTGTACCACAAAAGAAATTCATGACAGGGTAGTGATGCTTGTCTGTAATCACAGTACTCTGGTAAACTGAGGCAAGAAAATAAAGTTTGAGTCCTATCTGCTAACGCAGCAAGTCTCTGTCTAAAAAAGGGATGTAATTTCAGTGCAAAGGCCGAGGGTTCACTTCTTTGTACCACAAGAAGTAACAACCCTGACCACACGACAGCTCATAGATGCTGCCTCATCTTGGTAGCTTCTTGGCCACAGTCAGCACTGAGGACAACTGGACCCTCACCTTGCCTGGACCTCTTCTTCACCTGAGCTTGTCCCGTCAGTGCCTGCAGGAGACACTTCTAGAGGAAAACACTGTATCTCTGCCTGTGGCTCAGACCCTTCTCCCAAACTCCAGGTCCATTTCCCCAACTTCACAGGTGCCCTTTCAGCAGTGCAGCACCTCATGTTTTTGCTGGGCTTTCCTGTTCCGCCTCTCCCCACTCCAAGTACCTCCTCCAAGGTCCCTGGCCCCATAAAACACCACTTCCTGAGCCAAGAAGCCAGGGGATCTCAGCCCCCACCCCAATATTTCAGTCATTCACAAGGAATAGCCATTCTATCCCTGGACTGTCACCTCTTGGTCACTACATCTAGCCAGAAAAAAACCAACATCCTTCAGTCTGGTCTCTGCTCCTCCAGCCTAGTCCTCATGCTGGAGTCAGATGTGTTGTGAATCTTTCCACGGCTCCCCAGTGCCCATGGGACCAAAAGCAGGCCTCTCCCTGTCCCCCTCCACCCATTCTGAAGTGCGCATGACACAACACCATCACACCAGCTGCTGTTTCAGCCAGAAAGCCTTGCTCAACACTGTCTACCCGGAAAACATGCTCTCATCCTGACTTAAGCTCTTGCATTTCCTCCATGGGGTGAAACCTTCCCCCAGGAAGGGCTGTCAGGCTGTCAGCACCACCTCTGGGCCCCACAGAACCTATCACTTCCCCTTTCTCTGATCTCCTGCTCCTGTTTCCACAGCTCTCCATGGGTTCCTGTCCCATACCCAGCTGTGAAGCACTCTAGGAAAGCACTTAGTCTGGACCAGTCCCCAGCATCCAGTTAGGACCCTCACACCAAGAGGATATGAGACATGTTTGTTGAATGACTGATGGATTGAATGCCACAGAAGAGTCAAAGGCAGTGGGCAACTTTGGAAAGAGTTGAGCAACCCACAGTGAGGTGAGACTAAGTAAGGCCTGTGAAGCAAACTGGCCAGGAACAAAAGAACTGCAGGAGACCTGGACTCAGGGTTGTGAGCTATATAGCACCACCTTGGGAGTCTTTAAAATGAAGCTCTAATTTAGTCGAGGTATAGGGAGGTTAGAACCTCAGCATGTGCATTTCTAGCAAGCCCTCCGATGCTGCAGCTTCTAGGCCTTCTCTCTGATACTCAGCCTCATATGCTGAGGGAGAACTGCTCTCTGAGGCCACTGCCCTGGCCAGCATCAGGGCAGGGCTGGGGGGCCTGGGTGCTGCCAGGCTCAGTTCACACTTCCCTTTTCTCCTGGCCACTCACCACTTGTTCGTCCAGAGTAAGTAGCGTGCGTGGAACCTTGGGGGATGCTGAGCCCAGACGCAGGCACGATGGGCTCAGCCTGGGCGCTATGTATTCTAGAAGTTTCCTTGGGGACAGGCCACGGGGGGGTCCTGGGGGCAATGCATCCTCTGAGATGGTGCCTCGGAGGGTCCGGAGCTGAGAAAGAGGTGGAGTGGCACTTGGGATTCATATGGTGTGCAGAGGAGGGAACCCATGGCTTTATCCCAAGACCCTGACCCACCTGTGTAGTACGAATGATGACCCGGTAGCTGTGCAAGGTGCCCCCTCCGCTCCCCTCCTTCTCTTCCCGCTGTAGGCTCACTGCCACTGGGCCCAGCTCGTCATCAACCCCAAAGAAGTTCTGATGGTCTAAGGGGAGGGAGGAAGGTGGCTTTCACCCTCAGGAGCCCACCACCGAGTCTGTCCCTCAGCCCATCTCAACCAGTAGAGACCCCAGCTAAGTCTCACCTCTCTGTGGCCCCATCCCACTACACCTTATCCCTAGTCCAGGAGGCCAACTCGGCTGCTGTCAAGCTTAGATGTGGCCCAACCCTGCCTGTGTACTCATAGTTTCCATTCCAAGGCCCTCGGCCCTCTTTTCACTGTGATGGTGAGAACAAGATTTCTTAGTACAGGGCTTTCAGGCCTGAGTTTTCACCTCCACACAGGAAATCTTCTGTCTATGAGGATAAGCCCAAAAGAGGCAGGACACCCAGCCCTGGCTGTAGGGGAATGGCTAGGGCTTCACCTTTAAGAGGCGGTAAGAGTAGGCCCATCAGCTTGGGTCAGCCGGCTCAGCTTCTTCCTATAGGGAAGAAGCTGGACCTCACAGGAACCTTACAGGAAAAGAATAGCTCATGTACTCTTCTGTGTGCCCCACAGGTGACAAGCACCTCTGCCCCAGACCCCTTCCTGCCTCTCCCTAGGCCTGCCTGCCCCTCACCTTTGCCGTAGAAATACTTGCGGTAGTAGCCAGCACCCAGATCTGCGTGCTCCAGGCTGTAGGCTGTGGTTCGGTTCTGTGGCTCTTCCAAGACAGATACAGCCGCATTGGGAAGTGCAGGGGGCACAGGTGGGGACATTGGTCCCCCCAGGCCTAGCTCCCCCTCACCCCCAAGCTCACTCACAAAGCCAGGTGCTGCAAGCAACAGATCTGAACTGGCAGCCTGGTCCTCAGCTGAGGCTGGAGTTGCAGAGCTGGCCTCCATGTGTCCCCGTGTCCCTCGTGGTTGTGGAGCCCAATCAAAGAGCAGGCTCTGCACATCGTAGTGAGCAAACCACCGGGGCTCCAGTACTGGAGGGAAGATGGGCTCAGGCTCCTCCGCAGGTAGCCCCAGCAAAGCCAGAGGATCAGTGAAGAGTCGGGTGGGGGCTGCAACGGGACGGCTGGCATCCTCGTGGCTGTGGGCTCGGGCTCGAGGACTGGCTGGAGTGGAGGGCCGGGCCTCCCCTGCATCACTGCCACTGCGGAGAAGCGGGCTCCGGGCTGGCCTTGGCTCAAAGGTGTGTGGTGTCAGTGGGGGCCGGGCTGGTTGGCGCAGCTTGCGGGCGAAGAGGTCATCAGTGGGCGCAGGGGCCATGCCCCGCCGAGGGCTCCCCACACCACCAGCCCACATGGGCATGCTCTGTGGGCCTGGCTCTCTGGAGGCCGGGCCACATTGGCAGATGTGGGTGTTTGGTGACCAGCCGGCAGGCTGAGGTTGTGGCAGTGGTTCCTGTCCTGAAGGAGGAGGGGGCTGCTCAGAGGGACCTGAGGAGAAAACAGGAACCCAGGCCCCCAGCCTGGTCCTCCACCACCCGTTTGGCTTCCGGCCCCCTCTGAGACCATCAAAGCTGCTTCCGCTTTCCTGGCCACTTCCTTGTCTGCTTAGGGCTGAGGTTTCCAGCCCCCTCCCCAGCTTGGTTTCACCAGGGTCAGAGACTGGATATGGGGCTCTGGCTCTGAGGGTTCTAAGGCCTGGGGAGGCCTGGGCCTGTCCAGGTCCTCCAGTTCCCATTCTGATATCTTGGGTGTGGTTTTGGGCCCAGAATGAGGGTCTCCACCAAAGCCTGGCCCAATCACACAGATAATTTTTTTGGCTGAGACGGGAAGCCCCTGGGACCACTGTTGTCTGGGTCCTGCCCAACTGACAAAGGGAGGACGTCCTGTCCCCAGAGACCTTCCTCCCTGCACTTCCCACTTCCTCCCAGGTCCCAGAGGAGCTGAGCACCCAGAGGCCTGCTGGCAACGCCCTGGGCTTCCACAGCTCCAATACCATAAGCTCTCAGGGGTGGCTTCAGGGCAATAGGAATGGAAAGACTTCCTTCAACACAGGAAATGGCCCCAGCTTGGCCCAGCCCCCAGCCTAGCCCCCACATCCTGAGGTAGAGGCTGGGATCACACCAACTCAGTCATGGGACCCAAGTCACTTGAGGCCTGAGGACAGAGGACAGACCTGGACCCACCCACTTGCAGGTTACTATGTCAGGTCTGGAGAAGACAGGGAGTTGTGCTGACTGGGTCCCTTTGCTGGAACTGGGACCCATGGGTACTTCTGTCTACCTGGTCTCACTGATGTAGACAGAGACTTCTGAACCCCCTGTGACAGGTCAAACTCAGGTCCTAAAAAGTGATGCTTTTGGCTGAAGCAATTCCATGTTAGAGGTAGGTTCTGAACCTGGGCCCATCAATCTCCAGGGCCTTAACAGAACTGCACCTGCTCATTCCTGTTCCTGGCTACCCTGTGTTGAGAGGTTTGGGGGCAGTGGGGGCTGGGCTGGGCTGAACTTCACAGTCTCACAGGATGTAAGACTCAGACACCCAAGGCCCCAGGGACCTGCTGAGAGCAGAAATGTGGCAAGACCAGATGTAGGTGTAAAAGGTAGTGTGAGAACATGAGGGAGAACTACTCTAGGTAACCCTTCATAGAGGTGGCAGTCAGGGCAGGGGTCTGGGAACCATTACTGGGGGTGCAGGCAGCTACTGGTGGGTCTTGGCATAGTGTAGGAGGAGGGGCTCCACACGGCCTTAGCTGCGCCTCAGGAACCAAACAAGCACATGCCTCCAAAGCTCAGGGGCTTCCTATGTTGTCCTAGAAGGGGGTCTGATGTTGATCTTGAGCCTCTTTTCTCATCCCTAAAAAGGGGTTAATTATTCCAGTCCTCTCCCGGGGCTGCTGGAAGACTGAAGCTAGCCATCTTTGTGCACGGGAGACACAGGCTCCCTATGCCATGCTCTAGGCTTGCTGACATAACCTGGAGCTGGACTGGGGTGTAGGAGTGAGAGCAAGCAGAAGGGAAGGGTCTGTGTGTGGGACCCTGATCCACATGGGCTAAGCTCTGTATATGGGTGAATGTATGCTGCCCAGTCCATGGGCTCTGGCTCAGTGCCTGGCTTTGTCCTGCCTTAGGGAGGTGTTCTAAGGCTCTGCCCCCCATTCCACTGCTTTACACAGGGTCCATTGAGGCCAGGACATTCCTTGCAGCCTATGTCACTGAGGGGAAAGGGGCAGCCCCGCCCCCATAGATCCGGAAGGCCTGGCTGCCCCAAGAGGAGGCACTGGAAGATTCCCAACACATCTGGAGGTCATGACCCTATTTCTGCTGCCAGGGGACACGACAGATGTTTCCTCCCACTCCAGGCCTGAGGCTGAGGGACGGTGTGCAAAGGCTGGAAAGGAGGCCACCAGCAAAGAGGAACCCAGGATAGGGGGAGACCATGCACTGGACAGCAGGAACAATTGGTCAAGCTGGTGAGAGCAAGTGGGAGCCAGTGAGTCCACTCACTGGCTCGGGCCGAGTGAGGCCGTCAAGCAAAGGGAGTAGTAGCTGTCGGCTGGCCGGAGGCAGAAAACTGGTCATGCTGACTCTGGGCTGTGCTGGAGCCAGAGGTAGACTGGAGTGTGTAGGCAAAGGTGCCAACAAGTTCGTGCCCCGACCCACAGCCCACAGCCAGGCCACCTTGTATGGTCTGGCCGTCCCCGGTGCCTCCCGACCCCTGCTCCCGCCAATACCTTCGGGGCTCCCGCCCCGTTGCTGCCTCCCGCGCCGGTCCCGCTGCCTGCTCTCGGGCCACCTCTCTGGGCGCCGGCTCCGCCTGGGGCGGAGCCATCAGGGGGCGGTCCCATCAGGGCGGGGCCAGGCGGGAGCCTGCGGCGGCGGGAAGCGAGCGGGAGGGAACTGGGTCTGGCAGGCAGTGGTCTGCTTCAGCCGCTCTTCTGACTCAGCCTGCGCCCATGCTGAGCAATGGGAACAAACGTACCGGCCTTCCAGACAAACCAGGAGGGCTGGTGGAAGCCACCTGGTGTCCGGCTCCTGCCTGGCACTCAACAAGTGTTGTGCCGAGACTTTCATGAGCACTCCCTCAACACTTGGCCCTGGAAAACAGCTCTACACACTTTTTTCAAACTGGGAATTAAATCCAGGCCCTCACAGAGGTACAGAGGTCTTGCTAAGTCATTGAGTTTCCCTACACTGGACTCCAATTTAAGAGCCCCCTGCCTCGGTCTTTCAAAATGCTGGGGTTACAGGCATGTGCCAGTGAAACCAGCAATAAAAGAGCTAACATAGGGCACCAACCTCATTCATTCCTAGAACATCCCACATAGGTATCACTGCTTTTTTTTTTTTTTTTTTTTTTTCTCTTCTGTGAGCAGGGATTGAACTCAGGCCCTTGCACTTGCCAGGGAAGTGCTTATTCTACTGAGCCATCTCCCTGAACCCTCAATGCCATAAGGCCTGGAGCAACTGAGATTCAGAGAAAGGCCATAGCCAAGACCAAAGCTGATAAACTGAGGAATCTCTAGGGCTGGAAATTCCTTTTTTTTTTTTTTTTTTTTTTTTTTTGTATAACAGTTTCTTTTCTTTCTTTTTTTTTGGTGGAACTGGGGATTGAACTCAGGCCCTTGTGCTTGCCAG
>NDGN011359276.1:191-23650 GCA_002564285.1 Tympanoctomys barrerae | reverse complement strand
CCCCAGTTCCACCAAAAAAAAAAAAAAAAGATGCTGTCAGGGCCTGGGAGACAGCTCAGTAGAATAAGCACTTGCCTTGCAAGCGCAGGGTCCTGAGTTCAACCCTTGATTCCGCAAAACAAGACAAAACAAAACAAAAAATTGATGTTGTCACTCAGGTGGGCCTTCAGAACTAGACCAGGTTTAACTGAAAATATAACACTGTTGGAGACTTTAGGACCCTATACTTAAAAGAATCTTCTATAGGATGTCAGGCTCCTAGTTAGAAGACACTTTAGTGTTCTTCTAAAATGCTAGGTAATAAGTCATAACAATGGCTTGATGAAGCTTTTACATACAATGTTAACATATATAGTCCCTCTAATATAGTTTGGATCTAGAAATTTCCAAAGGCCCAGATGGTAAACACTTAGTGCCTACATGGTTCCACTGCAAGGTGGCAGTCCTTATGTGGTCCTTAGGGAGGTCCTTCAGTCATGGTATTCACACTTTTGTTGGGGCTGGTGGAACCTGGTCCCTACTCACTTGTTTGCTTCCAAGTGATGAGGTGCGTGGATATGCCTTGCCATCCATTCTCACCATCATGTGCTGCTTTTTTCAGGCCCGAAGAAAGGGTGCCAGAGACCATGGGCTGGTACCTTTAAGACTATGAGCTGAATTAAAACTGTTCTCTTCAGAAAGTGATTATCCTAAGTATTTGGCTTATGAGTGAAAGAAAGCTGACTACATGACAATGTATCCATGGCACTAAGAAAAGAGGACTTGCCCAGTTGCTTCAGAAAGTGGCAAGAATGATGGAGGGATTTCAAAGTGAGGAGGAGCATTTGGATGGGAATTCATGGCACTGTCTCTTACTGTAATCAATTTTTTAAGATTTAAAATTACATTTCATCATAACTCATATATAGTCACATACAAATAGACATAGATGGGCCAGGGAGATGGCTCAGTGGAATAAGCGCTTCCCTGCCAAGCTGAAGGGCCTAAGTTCAATTCCCAGTTCTGCCAAAAAAAAAGACAACAAAAAAAAATAGACAAAAACAAAACAAACAAAAACAAAAACAAATACACATAGAGAGAAGACAGGCACACACATATATGTACATATATACACACCATGTAAGTATATGTAACCAATAATAAAACAGGATGGAGTCTCTCTCTGCTCAAGGTAAAAATCACACACACACACCCAATTCAAAGAGGGGAAAATATAGATGGAAATTTCAGAAACAAATGTGTTTTTCCTAATAATTATTCTAAGAATTAAGCTAGTTTATTGGGGCTTTCAGTTTAGGTTTGTTTTTGTTTTAGATTAAAAATCTGCTGCACAGGGCCAGGGAGAAAGCTCAGTGGATTAGCACCTGTTTTGGCAAGTGCTGGAGCCAGGGTTCAATCCCCAGTCCTGCAGGCCACGCCAGTCACGCCCCTGGGGCAAGCTGAGCCAGCCACTGAGACTGGGTGTGGTGGCTCACGCTTGTAATCCCAGTGCAGGGGAGGCTATGAGTCTGAGCTACGCAATGAGACCCTGTATCAAATGTATTAAAAAAAAAAAAATCTTCTGGGCAACCTCCAACATGTAATTCCTCTACTTAATGATCTTACCGGGAGAGGAGGAAATGAAATAAAAGCAAATGCATAAGGCTTCCCTGTGTTGGGCAATTCCCTTCCAAATGGTGGTATGATGATATCATTCCTCAAGGACAGAGACAAATGCCCTACCTAGTGGGCATTTGTCTGCAATCAACACATGAAAAATAAAATTGTGCCACATAGAATAACAATTTTATTTGCCCAACAAGTCTCCTTAATGAAAATAAACGATTGATTCAATGGTAATAAATCTCCAGTCTGCTGATTAGGCTTCTCCAATAATATATCAGTGAGAAGTTCCTGTTACCGAGGTAAAAGGCTAAGAGACAAGGAACCACAAAGAACACAAGTGGAATCTCTTTTCTTCTCTCAACACAGATTATTAGTCTAAAATTTTCATATTTGTACAGGATTTAATAGATTAAGTTTTGTCAAGTGAGTAGATAGAGCAAATGTAGCTAAGTTACATTAAAACATTCTTTAAATGATTATGATGGAGTTTGTCTAAGGTGACCCTATTCTTAGGTTATGATCATTAGCAAACATTTGGAGACAAAATCTTGCTCGTGAAAGCTAAGCTGGTGGAGAAACTCTCCGGCAGGGGCCATTGGAACCTCCTGAGGAGGAAGAACAAAGGAATTTTAGCAGCTGTCTCCAGGGATTCCAGAGAACTATGGATTTGTCTGTCACTGTCCTATGCTTCCTGCTACCCTTTTGTACTTCCCTTGTCATTGGATAGCTACATTTTACCTCAATTTATGAGAGTCATGTGGTATAACTGGAAAAATCTGCGAATGCCCGAGCTTCATAGTGGGTGATTCCGGCTCAAATGGCCAAGCAGTGTTGTAATCATGGTAGGCTCTCATTAGGTGCCAGCTAAAATTGGTTATCAGCGTGCCATGAATCAAAGCAGGCCCATCACCTTTAGGGCTCTGCCACCCAGAGTCTGTACCACTTGTGTCTCTGAGCATTTTAATGCAGCATCAAGCCATTTCCAACTGCTCATGCTGGGAATTTTGCAGTTTTTCACAGCTCAGTTTGATGGAGTTCTATGAGTCCCGTTACATTCAGTAAACTTGCCTCAACAAGCTAAGCGAAAATGCCAAAAATTAGCACTCCTACTGTTCAAGGGAGTGTATTTTGTCTTTCTATAACTGCCTCAATTCCAGCACTTAGCAGGGAGACATTTAAATTTTTATTGTAGTCCTATCTATCAGAAAAAGGAGGAATTTACAAGTTGGACACTAAACAATCACAGATGGAAGATTTGAAGTAAGATCACACATTTTATGCTGAAGTCTAACACAGCTATCAATAAGCACAGACTGACACTTAGGACACAGTTCATCTAACTTTCCTGGTGGCTTTGCGGAAGAATGCAAGATATTCATTAAAGAATGTCCCATGGAATTTTCAAATGTCAAAATACAATATAATCATATTGAGAAAATCCTTCAAATTTAGTAATGGAAATTTCATATTACTGCTGAGAGAGAAAATTGCCAGTTTGTAATTGCGCTCTTTCTCCACAGGTATCACTCATTACAGGAACTGGAATAGCACCATGATAATGACATTCCTAAACAAGAAAGCGGTAGAAGCATATGTCCACAGAACACATGACTCACATTATAAACCAAACAGTTTGTTCCTTAGTGACATGATTTGAGTAAACTTATTTACACATACAGTTAAATGCAAAGCCATTATATACAACCAATTTAGAAGAGCAGAAAAGGCCTCTGACTTAAGCTTCCTGTATGGATAACGACATGCTTTAAAAACTTCTCAAAGACACCTAGAGCAACTCTACTACACTTCACCTTTTTTTTCTTTAGGGAAGTCAAAATCCAGTCCCTTGGCCATGCATTAATAGCTGAGCTCAAAATAAAATACCCCATAAGGTCTTTGTTTTCTTGTCACTTCCTTTTCCTTTCCCTTCTCTTCCTCCTCCTCCTTCCCTTCTCCATCTCACCCCTTAACTTATACAGAAAACAGAACACAATCAAGAGCTTGCTTCAATCTCTCGTCCTGATTACAGTTACCAAATTAGCGCTGGCATTACCTAGACACATGGTTGGTTTTCTCGTATTTTTATTCCTGGAGATATGTATTTCATACCTTCTCTTTTCTCAGTCACATTCCTTGCTTTCTCAGGTGATGGCCTCATTGAGTCATTAAAGAATTTCCCCCTCGGAAACTCCACTTACACCTCACTGCACCTGTATCCACTTCCTTTCTCTTCCGGGGAAGAGGGTCTCTTCATGTAAATATCAATCTTCTCACTTGCGTTATGAAACTGCCGTGGCTGTATAGATCATGCCTTTTCTTCTCTTTTATATTGGTCTTGCTGTCAGCACAGAACCACGCCCTTTGAATAATTCTAACTGAATATTAACTTGTACTTGTATTTCATAAGGAAATAAGACTCCTGATCCCTATCCCACTCCAAAGACTCTCTTTGTATACAGTTGCTTTTGTAGAGAACAAGATCTGTTTACAAAAGTGCTACCTGACTTTCACTCTTATGCCTGTTCTTCTGCTTCTACATTTATTATCCCCTAAAATTATGCTTGCCTGTTCACTTCTTTTTGTCATTTAACTTAGCATTTACTGTTTTTCTGAAATACTATGCTTGGTTTTCATGCTGTTACACTCTCATTTAGCCTTCCTTTTTTCCTTTGATCATTACCATCTCCTTTACTGACTTCTCGCTGGACATTACTATATTTTGGGGGCCTACCTAGGGAATTTTTTCTTCTTGGGATACAATTATCAACCCCAGTAGCAGACTTTATAAGTATGATGGTTCCATAACCATTCATATATTCAAGTCTGCCAAATTTATTTCTCAAACTTTGATAGTTATTGAGTTCAACTGTTTGCATTTTATTTAGGTATTTAAAACATGAGGTGACAAGTCTAAAATTAGACTCCTCATTTTCATTCTTATCCTAATTCTCTAACATTACTTTTTGAATCATAAAGTAGTAATATCAAACTTTGGTTGCAAGGCCAAAACTTTTGAACTCATTCATTCATTACTCTTTAGTCATAAATATTAAGTCTTTTATCAAGCTTCCTGATCCACTCTGTCTCTCTGCGTCTTTCCCTCTCCACTGCCACCTTCACAGGTCTTCTGATCCACTTCTCCAACCTCCTCATCAGCATTCTGTGTTCTTTCTTGTCCTATTCTAATCTTAAAAAGTAACAAAAGTTACCCTCAGTAAACACACTATGGGACCTTCAAATAGTCCTCGTTCAGCCTATGTGAATGTGTACTGGGGTGTCAACCTCTTCCTCTTCACCAAGACCTATTTTATCTTTTCTGAGGTGACAGCAGCCTAACTTGCCAAGCACACATATCTACCCATTTTTCCTTAGCACTACATCACCGTCACACCGTCCTTCCATTTCGCTGTACGCTCTAACGTTCTCCTTCTCAGGATCTTTGAGCATTTTGTTTACTAGTCTTCAAAATTTCTTTTCTGTAGTCTTATAAAACAGTTTCAAATATTTGAGGACACATCTTATAATCATTTTGGTATTCTCTATTATAAGAATGTTTTCTTTCAGCAGTGTCAGTTATCTGCAGATTTTTAAAAAAATTATTTATTTGTTTGTTTGTTACAGGGTCTCAGCCTCCTATCTCAGCCTCCCAGCTCTGATTACAGGTGTGCGCCACCACATCTGATTTCGATGGCTGGCACTGCAATTCCCAGGTTTCCGGGGCTGGCAAGGCACATGGCACCCAGGATTGAACCTGGGTCCTTGGGCTTGCCAGGCAGGTTCTTAGACTGCTGAGCTATCTCCCTAGCCCCCAATTATTTTAAAACTAATTTACTATTTTATATTTGTTGCTTCTAACAGAATATAAGTTCTCTGAGAGCAGGCACTGCTAATATCCTGCCCATGGCATTATCTTCAGCATTAGTGCAATATCTGAAACAATTTCTGATCTAAAAGTTATGCAGACTGACCAACTATTTGAATAACTATTTGAACCTTTTAGCAAAAGTTCTAAAAGTTTCCAAATGCTTTAAAGAACAGTAGTTTTTAAAAGATTGGTGTAATGAAAGAAACCCTTTAAACACTGTATATGTGTGTGCCTGTGTGTATGTAGGTGTAGGAATGTAAGCTATGTGTGTGCACATATTGAAAGATGTGTGCATGTATGTACATACACAAATGAAAAGAACATCCCCACAGACTCGTGCTGTCTAGATGGTACAAAGCACTTGAATGTTAGGCCAGGGATCTAGCTCAGCTGCGCAAGTGCCTGGCGGACAGGTGCAAGGTGCTGAATTCGAGTTCCACTATTAAAATGAAACAATAATGTCACAAACATTGCAGGTACTTTCACATAAAACTATGCATGTATATTTTAAAGTGTTAAATTCTTAAAAGGAAAGCAATTGAACATGATAGATATTAGGAAATATCGATAATATGTTAGTTCAATACAGTAGTAACATCTGCTTTTATGGAACATTTATAAATACATGAAAATATTTTTCTGTATTTCCAAAATATATATGGAAACAAATGTAATGTTTTAAATACAAGGTATTACTGACAGTACTAGTATGTGGAAATATAACTAATTTAATATAAGTCTCTGGGAGTTAAACTTCACTTTTGTTTTAGAACTATGGTTTGTATATTTCTGAATCCAAAGTAAAATGAAATCTACATAAGATGTAAGTTGGAAAACGATATTTCAAATCATCCCAGTTTTAATAGTAAAAAACAAATGCACATGGAAGCCAAGTAGTATCTTTTTAAGGCATCTTGCAATTTCAATGGAACGGTGGAAATTAGACTACCAGCGCTTTTGAAATCTGAGTTATTAAAATAAAAGAATTTTAAAAAGACTATAAAAAACACGAAGTAATTCTATTTGTAAACATATCCATATGTGCTAAAAAATGACAGGAAGCTACGCCATTTTGTTTTTCTATCATTCTCTATACAAAAGATAACAGTAACACAAAACTTTCAGTGGTAGTAATCAACTTTTAAAGTCAAAATGGTTTATATTCACATTCTAAAATACTCTACCATAAGAAAAGCAGCACACTACTCTGAAAGAACTTCTTTTTAAGTGGAAAGAGATAAATTTAAAATGGGTGAAGGAGAAAAAAGAGAGACTTCTGAAGTCTGATTTTATTTCCTCAGAGTTATCTGTATATAATGGCTCTTCATATACCTTGTTACTCATTTCTCTTCATTTTCATTTTTTAAAATTCTGCATTACAGAAGGAAGAAATGGGTCATGAAATGAGATTATTTGCACAGATGAATATAATTGATTCCATATTTTTCTGGATATTTTAATTTATACGTGTTAGCATCTAACATCATGAGGAATATATATGTTTTATGATGACAAAATGAGTTTTCAGTTTTCTTAATTACTGGGCTATATGGTATAGTAGTGAAATCTTGATGATTCTGTTGATTTAACTTTGCTACTTCAGGTTTTTTTTAATGAGAAATTTGAAGTATTTATGTTTTGAAATATTCCCAGAGAATTATATATGCAGCTTTAAAATTTCAAATCAAAGGAAGGTGTACTCATTTAAAAAGTACTATAGTAATGCTATAATCCTCAAAGGAAGAAGAAAATGGCAAATGAGAAAGCAAAGCTTCTGTTCCAAGAATAATTCCTACTTTAGTTCAAACATTTTCTTAAGAAGTAAAATATGAACATGATGGGAGTAGAAGTGATTCAGGTCACCCTGTGTCTGAATCTCACCTACATAGGATGAAACTAAAGAGGACAAAGTCAAGCCACAGGGGGACAAAACTGGCAGGGTCCTTGGAAACCAAACTGGCAGTAAGCTACGGACAAAAGGATTATAATCTGTGTAAGAAAAACAAAAAGTAATTTTCAAATGTTTGTTAAAGTTTAGTTAAGAGACTTAATTTATTTAAGTAAAAAACTACTTGGCATGAATTGTCCACTGAAACTTTCTCCTTACTATTGTGTAGTTTAGTGTAGTTACTAAAAGCTTTGTGAAAAGCCAGATGTCATCTCACAAAAAAACATACTGATAATACTTTTGTACAATTTTAATAAAATTCACATTGAAATAATAATTTGATTTAATTTTTGAATTTATGATTAATTTTTCTTTATTTTTAGTTGGGTGATTATAAAAATTACAATCTACCTTGTTCACCTATTTTTAAATAAGATACATGTCTAATATTAGTAATTTAATTTGAACTTAATTAAAAATGTTTATATATGGTTATATTTTTAAAAATTAAACATCTAGTTTCTTTTCTTTTCAGAATTCAAAGGAGTCTTTATTCCGAAATTCTGTAAAGTGGTAATTTTTGTGTTATACAGACTTAGTAGTGCAACACTGATATTGGTAATTTTTTCCTAAAATTACAGTCACTACACACACAGAAGAGAACTTATTTGCCTACTCACATTCTTTATACTTTATATTTAAACAGTCTCATGATAACTCTTAGCTCCACGCTCCCTGCCTCACCCGCTTGGACTAGAAAAGGACGCCCTTCCATAATAACCAGACACTCCCTAGAAAGCTGGGCAACACTTAGGATTGCTGTTGTTGCTATTGTTAGGTGGCATCTTGCTGTGGCTCAGACTCACCTCAAGCTTGAATTCTCCTGCTCAGCCTCCTGAGGAGCTGGGATTATCAATGCCAACCATCATTCTTAGCCAATACATATCTTTATCTTTAGCTTTCACTCCTCTTGTTTTTTTGCTTTATCTGAACACAACACATGTTCCCTGAGGTCTTTCTGTATGTGAGCAAGTACAGTTCAACTGATACTTATTTTGAACCATATAATACATTTATCCAATGATTATAAATAATAAAGATATTTTCACATATTATCAATATTCATATGCTTTGTTTTTTTCCTTTTCTTTCTTTTTTTTTTTTTTTGGCAGAACTGAGGATTGAACTCAGGCCCTTGCGCTTGCCAGGGAAGTGCTTATTCTACTGAGCCATCTCCCTGGTCCCTGCTTTGTTTTTCTAAACCCTGTCCTTTCAGTTATAAAGAGACAAAAATAAACTATAAAGCTATGCAATCATTAGTACTAGGTCTTTCTTATCAAAGAGTACATAATACTTTCAAGTAGTTGAGAACACTCACTGCTTTTTCATTAAACTTGGCAGTAAACTGAAAGAAGTGGTGGGAATGGTTTGTAGTTCCCATGTTCTGCAAGGCTGAGGCAGGAGTGTTGTCAATGTGAGCCCAGGCTGCACAGTTTAATGACTTAGTAAGAGAATGTCTCCCGAAAACAAATGTGTGTGAAAACGCAGCTCAGTGCGAAGGTCCTGCCTATCTGCCATCTCTGGTACGGCAAAAGTGAACAAAACAAAGCTTGCCAGTAAGCAAATTGCCTCTGAAATAGTATCTTTAGGTTTCAGTTTGTTTTCATTTATGTGAAGTTGAAAATCCTCAACTGATTTTAATCTCATTTTATTATTTCATGGGCTCAGTTACATCTGATTTTTGCTGATCTCACTTCAGGACCTTCTTGATCCTCCTTATTCCAAGTAGATCCAGTTGAAGTAGCTCTTAGAGTCCACCAATAATGTCCCAGCCCAGCGTCCTACGCATTTACATGACATTCTCTGCTTCTCTGTCACTGCATCTGGAGCACACACATACCAGTACAGAGACACTGGTACGACACCAGTCTGTATTTTCTGAGTCTTGTGATCCTAAAGGCAAGAACTATTTTCCAGCTTTGAATACACCACTCACCGATACCTTGTACATAGTAGATACATACAAATACCTAAAGGATAAAAAATTTTAAAAACTATTAAAACACACTGTAAAACAAGTAATGAGTCCACTATCTTTATAGCGTAAGTCGATATACATCTCAAAATAATTAATGCATTAACTGAACTTGCCATAGGAGCGACTACCTTCTTGCTCTCTAAATATCCCTCTCCTGGTCCTATTTCTGTGTGTGTGTGTGTGTGTGTGTGTGTGTGCACGCGCCCACGTGCATGCACAAGTGTATAGAAATTCTGTGCTCAGATATGACAGAAAAGCATACTAAATTTGTTTTGATGTTTTATGTCTATATACCACAAACACAAACTATATAACAAACAGAAACCTTGTATCAGAGGTTTAGAAATGAAAAAAGTAAGGCACATAAAAGTTAAGGTTGTTTCAGAAGCAACATAGAATAGGCAATACTGAGAATGAAAAAGAGCATATTTATTCTTGATAATACTGCAGAAAATGGCTTATTTATCACTATCTAAAATAGGAATATATTAATTTTTTGTACAAATACATCTTTCCTTACACATTAAACTATAAACAAATTTAATATTTTAGAGGAACTGTTATATTAAACAATGTACCACGAAACCAGATTTTAAAGAACCAGATGGAATCAGGACATGAGCATTTAAGACTCATGCATGTAATGGAATAATTAATATTAGAAAAGTACATTTAAATTAAAAATAATTATGACCTGTGTGCTTGAAAATGCTGTGTGCTTCGTGCACGCGCTGAACCGCTCCGCTCTCCCGCGCTCCTGCGAGGCCGGCGCTCCCTACTCAGCTCCTCAAGGCGCAGCACAGGGTGCCTCCCGCCCCAGCCACGGCGAGAAGACCCCGCGCCTGCCTCCTGCCACAGAGTCTTCTTAACCACTGTGCGCACCTTTTCCCTCAATGTGTTCATAAAGCATACGGTGATGGCAGCTCTTCGTCCTCAGCTAATTCTATTTTATTCTAATTTTCTCAAATTGGAAATCGCAAGAAAGAAGTAGCTGACCAGCTCCTGCCATGTTCCTACTCAGGGAACATGAGACACATTCCTTCACTTCTAAGAGCTGTACTTGTAGACAACTGGGACTTGAAGTATTCACCCACCACAACTCAGTACTCTACCATTTGCCTACAGGTTGCTTTTGAACGAAGATTTGACATTAAGAAAAAGAAAAAAAAAGATTTAGATAATGCCTATGAAACTGTTTTTGAAAGTACAGAATGCTATGACAATATTAATCACTTTTATTAATATTTTATACCTCTTTAAGTAAAACAAAAATATAAATATGATTCAGCCATCTCTCTATTGCCCATCTATATTTTATCCTTTCATTAACATATGATAGAAGAAAATGAACTCTGTACTAATGAAACCAATTAAAATAATCCAGGAAATTAAAAACATATGCCAATGTTTCCATACTTCAACCAGAGTGAAAAGAAATTTTTGAAACATCAAAAAAAGTCAAACTGGTATTGTTCTCAGAAAACCTGTATTATCATCAGTGATTTCTGATAAACAGAATATGTATCTGAATACTTAATAAACTCATGTGAATACATTTTCTGGAAAATTACATAAATATGCTATTATTTATTTAACTATTCCTCTATAAGAACGAAATAAAATAAAATTCTGGTAACCTGAAGTTTTTTAATGGTTAGAACATGCATAAAGTCAGTTACTTCTCAATCTTGAATTTCTAAAATTGGTGAAAATATTAAAAGGAATACCCCTCCACACACATGCTGATGTCCTTTTAAGAAACTCATGACAGGGGCCAGGGAGATGGCTCAGTAGAATAAGTGCTTCCCTGGCAAGCACGAGGGCCTGAGTTCAAATGCCTGGTTCCACCAAAAAATAAAAAATAAAATATAAAAATAAATAAATTCGAAAAAAAAAAAAAGAAACTCATGACAGCTTTGAACCACGGAAGTTCTTGGAGATATAAAACAGCAAATCAGAAGTAACTGTTCCCTATTTTCACTCAGTATTAAATTTCAAGCAAGTGATACACTTAGGAATTTTTCAAATATAGCATTTTGAATCCCACAAAGTAAGTGGAGAGTAACATCAAAATTGTAACAGCAAACACAGCCTAGTATTGGGAAATGGGGTTGGAAGACAAGGATTTGGTCAGGTCAACAGACACTGACTGGGGTGTTTCCAGGCTGTACCGGAAGCTGGTGGAACACAAGGACGGATCTCAGCAAACAAGGCAACTGGCAACTGACTGAGCCGAAAGCCAGCTGGTGTGGCTGCAGCTACGGAGCCCTGCGGAGCCCGGCGGAGCTGCCCAGAGGCGCACGGTTCACAGTAACTGGAGACAGCAGTTACTGACTGCGCTTAGCAGGACAGTGACAGGAGCAGGAAACAGAAAACAGGCATCGGCAGCCGTGACAGCATTGGGCAACTATTACATTTCATTTAATAACAGCAACATTCAGAAATTATACAGCAATTAGGAGATTATTGATTTTAAATTTCAAGAAATATTAGGTTTAGGTAAAGCGAAAAAAATGTGCCCTACAAAAGTGTTAGGAGTTAAAATTAAATTCCATTTCTTTGAAAGACAAAATAAATGTACAAAAGATCTTTTAGTTTTTTAACAAAGAATAATTTCAAAGTTCTATTTGGTAGCACAAATATGGTCATCTACTTTCAGAGAGATGTCAGGAGTAATTATGGTGTTTAGTCACTAGTGAAAAGTTCCATGAGAAGAGGACCCAAAATATACCAGACACTCAGCCTGCCCTCGTCAGAGATTGTGTACGTGTGGATAATTTGCATATACATAGCTACTCATATAATTATATATGTGACATATATACATACAGATGATAGATAGGTAGGTAGGTAGGTAGGTGGATGATATAAATATCTCAGAAAATTGATGGAGTTCCTAGAGACTTGCCAGTTTTCTAGCTGTGTAAAAGATGTTTCTACTCTCAGGAAAACCACTAACTAAGACATAGAAAACAGTTAACATCACAAACTTTTATCAGACCTTTCTTCAAGTTAGTAATTTGAAATTAAACATGGCCATTAAGACACTGTCCTGTGCAGACAGCTTGGCTTTACTGTGATGGTTTTCTGAAGGCTCTGCTCTGCACCAAAGGCCAGAGTCCTCAGCAAAGGGACTCTTATCTCTTGATACTACTGGCAAAGCTAAACTGATGCCATTTAAACAACCTCCTGGATAAAACAACAGATTGAGTCAGGACTTCTACTTTTCTGATACAGTGAACTTCAAAAGAATTAATGATGTAAGACTGACACTGGGGATATAGACATCTATTTTATTTTGAGTCTTAGAAATACTGTTGTAGTTTCTAGATATAAGGAAAACTTTTCCATAGAGTATCACACTTCAATAAACTATACTTTCATGAATGACATAAATCATTTTAAATATGCCATTAACACCTCACCAAATCTCCTTATTTTTATAGGTCAATGAACTTATTTGCATAAGCTCAGAGACTCAAACTTTACATTAGGATTTAGTTCAACACAGTTATTGCAAAACCATTAGTTTAGGAGATGGTCATACTGGAGAATTACCTTTCAGTGGGACCGATGGTATAAGGAACTAAGGGTAACTTGGCTACGCATCCCAGGCCTGCAAAGTAGCCCCAAGAAGCCTGGCCTTCGGCCTGGCTCCTGGGTGCAGTCCAGGTTAGGGAGGAGGAGGATTTTCTAGCAGGAAAGAATGTTAATTAATTTGCATGACTCTGAGAAGAGAGGGATATACTCCAGGGTAATGCTAGCGCTCCTGGCATCCAAGGTACGAGTTCTTGACTTTTTTCCTCTAACTTATAGCAAGTAAACAAGAGGATCATAAAAATCCAATCTGAGACTTCATTACTAAACTTCCACAGAGAAATGAATAAATATAAAAACTTGCCTACAAAAGTTGATCTTTTGTAAATATTTTTCAATCTTTCTGCTTTTCAATAGCCTAAAGATGGGTGAAGTATTTTTAATCACAAGTGTTAAAATGTTTGTTGTTCACCAAATCAAATAAAAACACCATGTAATTACTATATTTTATCACTTGACATCTGTCAGACTTTCAAATTGACCTTTTTTCTATTTATAAATACAAGTTTGCTCATCACAATATCCCTAAGTCTTGGTTTTAATATGTACAACAGAGTACTCTGGTATAGATTACCTTCAAGAAGATCAATGTTTGCTTGGTATATAATGATATGACAACCATATCTTCTTATGTTGTATCAAGACTATGATAACAATAAAACTCAGAATGATTACATTCAGGATAATAATAATTTCTGATTATTCTTACAGCAATATTCAATAACATGCCAGCTTTTGGAGTGTGTTTTTGCATGCTATTACTGTAACAATAATCCTACAGCAGTTTAATTTTAATTCTGCAGTTTACACATGATAGTGTATTAGTTAGTTCGAAAGATGATTTTCTATTTTAAACCAGAAAAAAACAAGTCAAAATAATCTACATGATTTGTGCCATTTGTGTTAGTTAACATTTAAAAAGAGGGAATGTGTTTAACCCACACTTACCCATGAAATTGAGATAGCCTTCTCCACCGAGCGTATGAGTAATGAGGCGAATCATTTTATGAAGCTGTATTCCGCGATCAATAACTGGAGTAAAAGGAGCTAGGACACTCATATTTGTGTACATTTCAGCATCCATCAGCCAAAATGCCAACGTCTTATCACCAACCAGCGCCTGAAGAAATAAACGCTGCTGAGGTCAAGGACGATCACCCACACGTGTGAAACAGAACAGTACCACCTAACTGGCGAAACAAGGTGAAGAGGTGTGGATTATAATTATTTCATCTATCTTCCAATATTTTCTATGCTGATGATGAACTGGTGAAAATAGAGACCGACACATTTGCTTCTAGAACTGTATGTATTTGTCTCCCCGCGGGTGCGCGAGTGCCCGTGTGCCCTACTGCAGATTGAGGCCAAGGGTTTTGTCTTGTTTTTCTTGTATTTTAGGTCAGAGTCTACAGGGTCTCACTACATAGATCAGACTCCTAAGCAGCCTCCTGTTTTCAGCCCCCCAAGTGCTGGGATTATAGGCGTGCCCCACCACCATGCCCCGTCTCAACAGTAGTCTCAGTTCCCCCTCCAGGGTGGGGGGCAGCACGGCAGGCTGGAAGGACAAGCTTTTCGCATGGACCTACACGTGCAGCTCCTTTCTTACTCTTCATTTTGAAAGAGGTTGTCCCAAGTCACTGGTTGAAGGGCTAGAACTTGCTATCCTACTATGTGAGCTTTCTACAATGCTGGGGTTACACGCCCTATGTTTTCTATCGTTGTAAAATGCAAATTTGCTTTCTCACTCTTACTAGTTTTGCTATTTATCCTAATTTCAGTCTGTTTTATTGAAGAATGATAATAGATAATGGAGGCAGGTAGTTCACAAATGCCCTGAGAGGCATTCTAACAATCTGAATTATTCATGGCTAAAAACAGGCAACTAATGCAAATTATTCAACATTGGCACAACAGTAGCATACAGCGAAATGTAGAATAAAAATTAATCTGCAATTTTCGTATACGACTATAATTATTGTTACTTTTAGAAAAAAATAATAGTCAATGGCATCATTAACTTATTTTAAACAAATTTCCAGATTGGAAATTAAGCTTGCTACTAGGTGATATATATATATTTATATATATATATCTCCAACACATTTTATTCTGCTACTTGTTACAGTGCCCAGGCAGGCCTGGAACCTGCCGCCCTTTTGCCTCAGCTTCTCAAGTGATGAGATGATCAGCCCACGTCGGCCTGCTCCACCGTCATGACCTGCCCCTTTCTAATTAAGACGACGTCTTTAAAGCTCTGTACTATGGCACTAACTCTTTGTAATATTTATTTCTATTAGTACTTGCTTGCAGTACATAATAATTACATTCATTGTGGGAATTGGTACATGTACACAATATCTCAGTTTGTGTTTTCCTTTCTCTCCACCCAATTTAAAAAAAAAAACTCTTTGTGCCATTATCAGACGGATTTATTTATAAGTCCTGATCAAGTTTATTATCACCAGTACAAACTAACAGCTAGACTAACAGGCCAAAACACATACAGGACATATAAGACATTTCAAGACGGAGCCTTGTTGTGCATTACAGGCTGGCCTTGAACTTATCTCTGGGCTGGAGCCAGTCTGGAACTCGGCTATCCTCCTTCTCTGCCTCCTGAATGCTGTGACTACAGTCATGTGCCACCACGCCCTGCTCTGTGTTCACTTCTGAATGTCTAATTCTATTAATTTTCCCCTCATCTTTTGGCACTGTTCACAAATGAGGTTTATTTTATATTAAATCACTTTCAAAAACTACCATTATAAAGCCTGGCACAATGTACTTTCATAATTCCAGCTCTCTGGAGTCTGAGGTAAGAGGGTCTTAAATACAAGGTTAGCCCAAACTACTACACCAAGAGCCATTATCTTGATATGAAAGACAGAGAGAGAGGAGAGGGGTGGGGGATGGGGGGGAGGGGGCGGGGAATGGAGAGGAGGAGAGGGGAAGTGGGAAGGACAGAGGGGGAGGGTGGAAGGAGAGAGGAGGAAGGGTAGAGGGGGACGGGGAGGGGGAGGGGAGAAAAGGGGATGGGAGGGGGTGAGACAGACAGACAGACAGACACATAGCTTTTAATACCAGCACTCTGGGAGGCTGTGTTAGGAGGATCTCAAATTCAAGGTTCAAGTCCTGTCTGGACAATTCAGTAAATTTAGGGAGATTTTGACTCAAGAAAAGCAGAGGATCTGGGAATGTAGCTCAGTGGGAGAGCATCACTGAGTTCAATCCCCAACACTTCAAACAAAATTGGGGATAAATTTATTCATAAATTTATTTCATGAACTTAATTGTTAAAGTTAGGAATTTATCTAAAATTTTTAATAGATACTTTTTAAATATTTAAAATATTCTACTATGATTTATATATCTGTGCTTATCTATTTTATAAATGAGAATTTTACATTTTTAGGTTTTGATGTGTCATGGATCAGATAATACTTGCTTTTCAAATGAGGCAACTTATGTCACTTCCTACATATTTTTTAAAGTATAAACTAGAAATAAAACAGAAAAATTACAAGTGACACCAAATTTCACTTAACAAAGTAATATGTTTACAGTATTTGTTGTAATACATGGTATTGTCTTCCAACCAGTTATTCATATACAGTTATTCATATACCAGTTATTCATATAAACATGTAAAATTGAAAGAAAAAAGAAACATATAAGAAATTAAAAGAACAAGTATAAACAATTGAAAAAAGAGATAAAGCAAATTAAATATTATGTTATTTGCTCCTTTCCATACACCATGCACAGTACAGTTGTCCAAACCATTCTGTTCACATACATAGATAAATATCTTTCCCCCTCTCCCTTTGCCCTTTCTTCTCCTCAACTCAATAACTCTTTCCTTTTGAATAAGTTAATTGCCTTTTCCTAGTATCTACTGTACCCTTCAAATTCCATTTTTTTCTTTCAGGTTCTCACTCTAAGGTGACAATATGATGTTTGCACATGTAGGTCTTATTTGTTTCAGTTAAGAGTATGTTCTCTAGTTTCATCCATTCACTGACAAAAGACTCAAATTTATCCTGTTTCATAGCTGAGTAATGTGTAAAATACCACATCCATTGTGTAAAAATACCACATCTTCTTTATCCGTTCTTCAGTTGGCGGGCATCTGGGTTGTTTCCAGGATTTAGCTATGAGAGATTGTACTGCTATGTAAATATGGGTGCACATATATCACTGTGACATGAGGTTTTTAAATCTTCTGGAAGAATATCCAGGAGGGGAAGAGCTGGCTTGAATGGGGTCTCCAATCCTAGCTTTTGAAGGAATCTCCACACTGATTTCCATAGTAGTTGTACCAGTCCGTACTCCCACCAACAGGCTATGAGGGTTTGTTTTTCTCCACAGCCCTCCAGAATTTGTTATCTTGACAATGCATAATATAAGATTAAATTACTGAATTTTTAAGGTACAAACAATTTTTCTCAAGTTTTTTTTTCTTTACAACTAGGCTGTGAATTAGGAAAGAAATCTATCAGTTCATCTTCAATTTGTTTATTCTGCTCAGGTGTGCATTTTTTAAATTTATTCATAGGATAAAACATACTAGAAATTTACAGTGTACTGCAGCGCCTGGCAGTTTACAATAGAAATGCATAAATTATGCATGCATTTGAATTTTTACTAGGCTACATATTTGATGAGAGATTTCCACTCCTCATCCCTTTGCCTCGCACCACTGACACCAGTATTATTCTTTTCTCTAGTGTGGATTTTGGATATTTGATACTTACTTGGTCTGCTCCATGGTCCAGGATACTACCTATTTAAGAAAGCATTGCCCAAACTGCAAGATGCAAAATTTAGCACACCTATTTGAGGGGTCTGCAAATTTCTTTCTTTCTTTTTCTTTTTTCTTTTTGCAAATTTCTGTGAAAGACCAAACAATAATGCAAAAGCAGTACCAAAGGAGTGAGCATCACTTTATTCATAAACCATCTAGCACGCAGCTTTTGACTGATGGGCTTTAATATAATCAGTTTCTAGCTATATATGCTAGAGTATAAACCTAAAGATATATGTTTCCATGAAATGGCCAAATTCTGCTGAAAGGATGGAGAAATTCTTCATTTTGGATTTTCTAAATAGGGATGTTTTTACTGCTTCCTTTTTATCTACATAATATAACTTATTATATTTTTGATGTTTATGAGGATTAAAGTGGCTTTAAGTAGCTTGACCACCTCTGTATTACAGAACAGAAGCCTCAGGAGGACGGTTCGCCATGGAGCTGGGAAGCAGGCCTCTGCTAGGATAAGTAACCTTGAATGACCAGCAGAAACCAGCAGGTCTGGGGTAGCACAAGCCTCGCTCTTTGGACAGAGTTTCAAGCTGTGTTAGAGAAGAGAGGATGACGCTCTAAGGGGAGCAGTGAGCACTTTCACAACTGAAGAAAAATAGGAAAAAAATCTAGTAGCAGGAAACCTAAGATCGAAACTAGAATTATACTGAGCACTTGATAGCAAAGGTAAATGTAAAACCTTTGCAACTGCAATGTACAAATTAGTATTTATAGGGTGGCAGAGGAAACATACTCCATACTCCATTTTGAAGCTGGAATTTCTTAATCTGAAAAAATTAAAATGTCTTAAAATATAAGTTTTCATATAAAGACATTCATACATACAAAATATACTATAGTAAGTGTACAGAACTATTGAAATTTGTGCTTAGATATGTTTGTAGGAAGAAAGAGAGAGTAATAACCACTGAGGGAGGAGTGAATTGATACACATACTCCTTTACCTGGTCATGGCTCTCTGCATAAGCAATACACTTCTCTAGATGGCGTCTATTTGTGAGGGTATATACCACATTGCCCATGTTCCAATCTTCATCTTTAAATTCTTTAAGTAGCTAGATACAAGAGAGAAAAATAGATCTGTGAACAAAGCACTATTTTTCTTTAAATCTCAATCTGAAGGCATACATCATATAACTCTAAACTGTCAAAGAAGTAGATATTATCTCATTAAAATGGCATTGATATCCTGGCTTAAAGTTTTAAGGAAATCGTAGCTTTTAGAGAGAATATCTAACTGACAGTGATGTACCATGTATTTTGTTTTTATGCTTTAAATCATATTTAAGGTATTTGCAACACTCTTTGTGTAATAACTGTTACCTCTTAGTGCTCACAGTAATGTGATGTTGTTCTCTATGCGTACCTGTAACTCTCAGGAATTACAGGCATACCTGCTACAAGTTTAAGAGTTGAATGAAAAACGTTTTAACAGGTAGGATGTTTTCTTACACTCTTAAGGATCACTAAAACAATCATTTCAAAGTTAAATGCCAACTACCATCAAACACTATTATTACCACTGTACTTTGTTTCTACTGCACTTTCTTCTATCTATCATGGATTTGAGGAGATTGACCTTGCCCAGGTCATCTCTTGGGGCAATCAACGCTGTTCTTCCTTTTCAAACTTGGTGCAGACAACACTGGTGACCACTTCCGTTCCCAAGAATTGATCCCTTTCTTAGTACTCATGTGAAGCTCTTCTTTTATTTCTTTCTACTACTCTGAACACCCTGAAAAATTCTTTCTCTGACTATCCTATAAAAGCTGATGTTCTTCAAGTTCATGTCCTGAATACAGCCTCTCTTTCTTTCAAGATACATTTTATGCAAATGAAGTCATTGACAGCATTTTGAAATGGGCCTCATAATTCTTTTACCTATTTCTATCTTTGTTCAATTCTCTGGAATGTTGGTGGAATCTGTGAATATGGTGGTTCTCCTCTGAAGAAATGGTCAGATGATAATTGAGTAATGTTTTAAAGTGAATTTGTAGTCATTTTTTACTTAACAATAGAAAACTGATCCCAATTTTGGCACCAGATTGTACTACACGTACCTGCAATGGTTTGGCTGAATCTCTATTGAGATGAATACATCTCAAAATGGGGTGCTAAGAATTTTGCTCATGTTTCCCTTCACTCAGTTACTGTTCCTGGAGTGCAGATCCGGTTTCTTTGGCCTCAGTGGTCCCACTGGGCATCGTAGGTCTCATTCGGCACAAAGCCAGATGGCCACGGGCAGAACACAAGCCACCTGTACCTGCTCAGACCCAACTTCCCACACCCTATAGGTGTACTGCAGGGCAGACAGGACTTTAGAAATTTGCTGGAGTTGAAGCCTTCGAGGTGAAAAACGTATCGTGCATTGTCCTTTTTGGCCCAAAATGAAGAAAATGATTCTTCTACACACAAAGTGTGTCAAAGTGAGAGATGTGTGATGCTGTTGTGCTGGCTTTAAAGATGGAATGAGGCCACAAGCCAAGGAACAAGCAGCATTCAGAACCTCAAAGGGGCAAGGAAAACGGGTTCTATGCTAGAGAAGGCAGAAGTAGACACATTTCCAACGTCTTCATTTTAGCCTGGTAAAAACCATTGCTATGACAACAGAGCTGTAAATACCAAGTCTATGTTGTTTTAGGACACTATGTTTTTAGTAATTATATAAAACAGCCACAGGAAACTAATGGACAGACCTATCGGAGCCGCCATTTAGTTTTCCGGTGCCAGGGGATGAGCCGAGGACTCAGTCCCAAGAGGAAGGCACTCTGCCACCAAGACACACCCAGCCACTCTCCTGATTTTGCTAAAGGTGCAAAGCAATTTGGTGGAAGGGTAGACTGTTCCGTGCATGATGACAAATCGATATTCACAGAAAGAAACCTCAAGTTAAATCAAGTTAAAATCTTGCACACATACTAATAAAAACTCAAAATGGATAGTTTATTTAAAAAAAAAATGATTCAAAATGGATCATGGATCCATAAAGTTTTAGCTGAACACACAGCAGAGCAAAAGTAGTCCTAAACGAAGTACAAAACAGCATACATTGGCATTCACTAAGGTTTTTTTTTTTTTAATAACAAAAACTTTTCCAAATGTGCACATGGAGATGGCGAGAAGACAAGCTATAAACAGGAAAAAAATGTGTTTCAGCCTGTATCTAACAAAGGAGTTGAATCTAGAATATTAAGATTCTCAAAATTCCACAGTAAATAAACACTGTAATTGGAAAGTAGTCCAGACCTACAAGCAGACATTCTCTCAAGGATATGCAGAGGCAGGTAAGAACTGGAGATATGTGCAGCGTCATAAACAATTCAGGAAATACAAATTAAAAACAGTGAGAACGACACACCTATCAGAGTAGCTAACATAAAGCAGTGATAACAACAAATGCTCACAAAAAATATAAAGAACCAAGATTCTCAAATATTGCTAGAGGGAATATAAAATGAAACAGCCACTCTGGAAAACAGCATGACAGTTTCTTTAAAAATTAAATAAGCAACTACTATGGGGACTCAGTAATTGCACTGTTGAGTATTTATCCTGTAGCAGAGAAAACTTACAGAGATGAAAAAAAAAAAAAAAGAGTTCTATATAAAATATTTATAGCAGATTCATTCTAAGAGTTCCTATGTGGAAACCACCTACACATTTTTCAGTGAATGAATGATTAAACTGTGGCATATCCACGGAGGGAATACTCTTTAGCAGTGAAGAACAACGCATTACTGATACACGTGCCATCCCGGAGAAGTCAAGAGATAATTCTAGTAAGGGTGAATCCCAGTCCAGAACGTTTACACACCACATGACTGCATTTCGAAAGCATTCTGGAAATGACAAAGTAAGATGACATAAATGGTTGCCAGAAATTTAGGAGTCATTGTGGGTTAGAGAAAATACATATGGCTAAATGACTGCATGTCGCAGGCTGGTGTCAATGTCAGCGCTCTGTGTGTTAACCGGCTTGATGCCAGCACACTGCTTATGACACTGTACTACCTCAATATAAAAATTTTCAACCAATTTCTCTCTCTCTTTCTCTCTCTCACTCGCTCGCTCGCTCGTTCTCACTCTCTCTTTGCAGAACTGGGGACTGAACTCAGGCCCTTGTACTTGCCAGGCAAGCACTTTTTCTACTGTGACATCTCCCTGGCCCCAAAATAATCTCTTTAACCAAAACACTAAGTAGTCAGTAACTATTTGACAAGATTAATAAATGAGTAGGTAGAAGTGATAAATTTCATAATTTAAAATTTTAATATGTTTATACTGTCTTTACATGACCAATTAAATAATTCAACCGGATTAAGTAAACTGAGTAGACACAGCAAGGTTGACATATTATACTCAAACATTTATTAGGTGAATTAAACTAAAATTATATTCTACATTAGAAATTATGAAATAATACAGGGAGCAAATGTACATAATTTGCTTTTGAACAACAAAACTGAGGGAAATCCAGCCTTGCGATTACACTTCCTCTGTGTTCAGTTAACAGTGCGTGACACACAGGTTCATTTGTCATTTGATTTAATGCTCTTAAAAGTTTTATCGTCACGTAGGTGAAATTATAGTTATTTATGAAGTTATGTTTCTAGATTCACAACTTACAAAAGTAGAGAAATATCACTGTATCCAGTCTTTTTTTTTTTTTTTTTTTTTTTTTGGTACTAGGAATCAAACTCAGGACCTTGTGCTTGGCAGACAACAAGCACAGAGCCAATGAATTACATCCCCAGCCCTGTATCCAGGGTCTTTAACAAAATACTACTTACACTCTCTACTTTTAGCAACTAACATCCCATTTTGACGATGTGAAAAGATTTTCAAATATGTAAATCAGAAGATGACATTTGCCTTTAGAGAATGTATAACTGCAGATGACAGGATGGTCCGATGAATACATACTTTCTTATTGTTATATTGTACTGCCTACTGCTGTTCCTCAAGCATATAACACAGTGTGTTAACTGGGGCAAATTTAAGGACTTGGAAAACACCACCATCAACATTCCGAGTAGGAGCTATATGACTGGGAGCTATAAGTGACTGGGAAATAATTCTACATTGATATATGTTCTAAATTATTCTTGGATCTACACGAAAATAATAATTAAATTTTTTTTTATTGAGGTTAAAAAGAAATGGTGAGAGAAAGTCTATCCTGAACACTACAAATAATAAAAGTGATAAAGTTTACAACAAGGTGAAAAATTTGAAAAGCACAGCATTTAAAAAATAATAAATTAATAAATTCAAGGATAATTTTTCCTTTTTTTGTGTGTGTGTGAAACCAGGGATTAAACTCAGGCCCTTGTGCTCACCAGGGAAGTGCTTATTCCACTGAGCCATCCCCCGAAGGCTACCTTTTGATATATTAAAGCCTAACAGTCATTTACATTTAATTTATCAGTCTAATGATCTTTGTCAAATATAGCTTTGAAAGGATCCTGAAAATTCTTAAGGAATCACTATAAATGAAAGAGCAGAAGTCATGTTCATTGAGGCCTAACTCTCACAGATGGGCACTATCACAGATTACCTGAGGATGGGGTAGGGGAGATGGCTCAGTGGAATAAGCACCTCCCTAGCAAGCACAAGGGCCTGAGTTCAATCCCTGGTGCCACCA
>NDGN011359272.1:0-11495 GCA_002564285.1 Tympanoctomys barrerae | reverse complement strand
TCTGTACAGAACAATATGAGGAAATAGGGTCAGGCTCAGTCAAAATGGAGACAGTTGCTCTTCCTTCAGGGAGAACTGCTCGGGTGGTCCTCCACACCATCTCCCTGGAAGGAGTAGAGTGGGGTTCATTTGGGATGCTACCCACCCCTCAGCACCCCTAAGGTGGCCTTGTCAAGTTTGCCAGGACCTGTTTTGTGTACAGATGGATTCTAGGGGCCTTTCTGCATGTGTCTCCTCCAGAGGCTTGTCACTGTGGAAGTACTGTTGGGGCTGGGGTGGCCTCCTCAGAAGAGGGCAGCGCTGTGCCCTGGCATGGTGCCAGCAGTCGTGTCCACGGTGTTCCCGGGCCAGAACAGACATCGTAGGTAGCCAGGGACCAGGTCAGAGTCAGGAAGCTCCCCAGAGGTTCTGGGCTGCTGCCTGCCAGCCCTGCCCTAGCAAGAAACACCATGTGGCTGGCTGCCGTCATTGCTGCCTTCCTGCCCCGCAAAACACAGCAGTGACATGCTTCAGAGCTGAGGGTGCATCAGTTACTTTCTTTTTGAAAAACTGGTCCTGGCGCTTGAACCCGAAGTAGTGAAAGGCGTCCCAGATCTTTAAAAAATATTTATGTATTTGTTGCAATACTGGAAACTGAACTCAGCTCTACCTCTGGGCTACATCTGCCCCCTTTTTATATTTTATTTTGCGACAGGGTCTGTTTTTTGAGGTGTGTTCACAGAATTGTACAACCATCACAATCAAATTTAGAATGTTTTCATCACCCTAAAAGAAAACCACGTATCACTTAGTAGTCAGTCTCCACCTCCCTCCCTCCAGCCCCCGTCACTCCCTAGTGTGGCTCCTGCCCCGAAGGATCTACCTGCTCTGGAGAGTTCCTATAGCTGGAACATACTGAGTGGGCCCAGGACCTGATTCATTTTGTTCCTTTTCCTCCTCTCCCTGCTCCATTCCCTCCTCCCCTGCCCCTCTCAGTCTGTCTCTGTCTCTTTCTCTCTGTCTCTGTCTCTCTCTCTCTTTCTTTTCTTCCCTCCCCATCTCTTCCCTCCCTTCTCTCTCTTACTCTTTCTCTCTTTTTCCTCATGACATTGGGGATTAAACCCAGGGCCTTCCGACTGAGCTACATCCCCAACCCTTTCTATTTTTATTTTATTTATTTATTTAGTATTTTTAGGGAAGGACCTACAGGGTGTTCAGGGTCTCACTACTAGATCAGACTCATAGTGATCTGCCTGTTTACAGCCACCCAAGAGCTGAGATTACAGGTGTGTACCACCATGCCCAGTCTCAGTTGCTGTCTCAGTATACCCTGGGGGCAGAGCTGTCACCGTAGGCCTGGGGATTGAACCCCAGCCCCTGTACCTGCTTATAGGCGCTTTAATCTGCTGAGCTATTTGGCTGGCCCTCTACTTTTATTTTAGTCTCACTAAGTTGCTAAGTTGACTCACACTTGGAATCCTCCTGCCTCAGCCTCCAGGAGTGTTGGGCTTACAGGTGAGGGCCACCTTGCCTGCCTTAGGTCTGGCTCTGTTACCGAGCATCACATCTTTAAGGGGCAGCCATGCCATGGCCTATGTCAGTGCCTTGTTCCTGTTTGTGGACTGAATAATGCACCGAGATGCGGATGGACCATATTTTCCATCACAGCTGTGCTGTGCTACAGTTGTGGCCTTCCACAAGGCAATGGCAGGAGCTCTTGGCTCCCATTCAGCTCAGTGATGGGGCAAGAAGTGTCCTGGGTCACCTGGGGTGGCTCCTCACATCCTCTGAGCTGCAAGCCTGAATAGCTCCCAATCCACAGGGAGGAGAGTGTCAGCAGCTGGTGGGCAGCTATTTATGGCTCTTAGCCACAGACATCTAGGCTCCACATGGCTGAATGCGATGCAGCCTGTGCCACGGCTTGACAGGAACTCTCCAGGCCTTGTCCCACTGAGGCACCTTTGCTGGGTACAGTGGTGTCAGGGCTAAGAAACTGTCTTATGCTGTGGCCTTGGGAGCAGAGTCCCCTGTGTCCTGGGCCCTCCCCCTCTCATGAGCCGTGGTTCTGTCTTCCTTGCTGGCGTTGACTTTGCTGCTGGTTGACTTTGTTGTAACACAGGCCAGTGGAGTCCCCCGACTTCCTGACACTGTTCGAGGGGAGCCCTGGTGGGAGAAGGAGGCCGGCAGGTCTGAGCAAGCCATCTGGTGAAAAGGCAGCCACTTGGAATGTACTGGTGAGGTTAGGCACGAGGTGGCCACGAGTCCTAGTCTCCCCTTTGGGATCACTACCTTTGTGCCAGGGGGCAGTGGCAGTGCGAAGCTGTATCTCAGGAGCCCTGGGTCACTGCCTGCTGCCTGCATGGGGATTGTGGGCTCCTGTGATTATGGGTACAGCAGTGCTGGGTAGGCAGGGGCTGATGTTGGGGCATACTGAGGGGTGTTGTGTTACCCACAGGATGAGCACCCCAGGATGAGCTCCCCAGCCAACACTCAGAATTCGAGTGCCCTTGATGCCCCTGTGGGCCCATGGAGGAAGGAGTGCACCCTGGCACCTAGCTTCACTGCTAACAACAGGTGGGACCCTTGCAGGTAATGGGATGGCCCTGGCCAGGGGCTCATTGGGTGAGGACTCTTTTTGTCTGATTCGTGGCTATATCAGTCTGTGGGAATGAATGAGTGGAGAAGGGAAGCAATGGTGTTCTGTATGTGGCATTGGGGCTTGAAGTAGGGTTGTCACACTGAGCTATGCCATCTGCTTTTTATTGTTACTATTTTAAAAATTTTGAGACAGAGTCTCTGTACGTCACTAAGTTGCCCAGGCTAGGCTTCAATTTGTGATACTCCTGCTCCAGCCTCCCAGAGTGCTGGGATTACAGGCTTGTGCCACCATGCCTGGCATGCATGGCCTTCTTTACCAAAGGCGAAGGAAGAGGCCACCAGGTGACAAGTGGTGTCTGCTTAAGGATGAGGCTTGCTGTGGCCCACCAGGCCTGTCAGAGGGCACACCTTTGCCCACCAGCTCCTCATGAGACAGCCTCTCCCTCCAGAGGCCAAGACACCCTTGGCGGCTTGTGTGACACTGTTGTGTAGCTTCTAAGGCTGGTTCTAGGTTAAGCTTTTTTTTTTTTTTCCCCTAGGTTAAGCTTTGAGACTCTTTGTGTTCCAGTGGGTAGGGAGCAGGTCACATCAGGGCTGCATCAGTTGCTTTTAGGGTCAGGCTCACTAGGCACATGGCCAGAGTATGGGAGTGGTAGCTGACAGCGCCAGAGCCATTGAGCTGGGTTGTTGGGGCCTAGAGGAAGCCACCTCTGGGCCACTTCTAAGCTTGCAAGGCAAGTGTGGCTCTGCTTAACCGCAGTGGGACTGGGAACACAGCTGCCCCCTTGGGGCCCAGGAGGGCTCCCCAGTGCCAACAACAGCTTCTTCATTAGACACAGACCTGCGGCCCCAGGGGACCCTCGGGTGATGTCACAGGAGATGCAGGCAGCTCCTCCAGGCCAGAATCAGTGCCGCAGACATGATCTTGGCCGTCTGCCTCCTCAGCTAGCAGCTTACTGTGTCTCTGGCAGGAGCAACAAGGGAGCTGTGGGCAACTGCGTCACCTCCATGGTGCACAACCGCTACACCTCCTCGGAGAAAGCGCACCCCCTCAAGAGCTCCAACCAGACCACCCCCTCCCTCAAGTAAGCCAGCACTCACTGGGAGGCACGTGGCCCAGGGCTTGACTTCGGGAGGCTACAAGGCATGTACACGTGAGGGCACTTGCCGTCCTCTGTGCTGTCACCTGAGCTTATGAGGTCCAGATCTGCTTCCCAGAGACAGAGAAGACAGACCAGACGTGGCCAAGCCCAGGACTCACACCTGGGCAGGCCCCTTCTTGGGAAAGCTGCTCTCATGTCCAGAGCTGAAGGGGTGTCACAGTGAAGGTGGGTGGCAGAGCAGGAGGGCTCATGCCTGTGCTCCTTCCCGGGCTTTGCTCAGTCAGTGGCCTTTTGGGTTTCTTGACTCATCTATCTCTGGGCTCCTGCAGCTTCTGAGAACTTTTTGGTCTTTAAATATAGATTATTTGCCTGAGAGCCAACTGATAGGACCTTGTTGAGGTATAGGTAGCTCTAGCCAGGTGGAGCTGGAGGGCTGGCCTTGTGCTGTGGCCCATACACCTCTTGGGGTGCTCCCTGATGCTGGGAGCAGAGCTGCTTCCCTGGGCAGTGAGCTGGGCTCCTCTTCTTCTCCCTGCCAGCAACATCATCAAGGCAGCCACCAGTGAGGGCAGTGAGGGCAACAGCTTCGGGAAGAACTTCACCAGCAGCTGCCACCCAGCCCAGAGTGCAGCCACAGGGAGGAGCACCCCCCTCAGGCGGAAGGAGGTGACCGAAGAGGAGGCCGAGAGGTGAGCACTTCGGGGAGCTAAGGCCTACATTTCCAGGGCAGCAGTGCTATTTGGTAATTGTTTTAAAGCACTGAGGCTGAAAAGACCACACCTGACATGACTCTGCCTCTGTGTGACACACCAAGAAAGGCAGTTGTATAGAGGCAGGAAGCGGGGCGATAGTTGCTTGGGGCTAGGTTGGGCCTAGAGTCGGGGAGAGCTCGTGGGTGGTGGTGGGACGAAGCAGAAGTGGATTGCACTGACGGTGGCATAGCTCTGGATTTCTAAAAACCATGGAATTATATGCTAAAAATGGGTGGATTTTCTAGAATGTAAATTATACCTCAGTAAACTATTAATTATAAAATGTTTAGGGGAAATAAAATATAAAACTGAGAAGAACAAAAACACCTGAAGGACCTCATCCTGGGTGTTTACCCTGGAGTTATGGATTGGCAGAGTATAGCCCTTGGCAACAGGGCCATGGCTCAGGGCCAGATGGCCACTACTGGCACCTCCCATCCTGCCTCCTAGGAGCCTGCACCTCCTGGGCTCACCTGCCCCACTGCCCAGGGTTCAGGGGCCCAGAGAACCAGCCCTGTAAGCAGGCAAGGTGACAGGGCACTGGGAAGGGAGGCCAGGAGCTGGCAGCCCCTTGAAGGCTTCATGGTGGTGCCCTCCATGGGCAGGCCTCTCAGGGTAGACAGGTGTCACCATCCAGAGCCCAGGCCTTCACAGCAGATGACTGTCTATGTACTGGGTTCTCGTTGCCTTTGCTGAATGGATCTATGCCTGGACCCTTGAACCAAAAGTGAAGTTTTGTTCAATCGACTTTGAGTATTATAATAAAGTGTGTATGGTGACAACTACAGATATACGTACAAAGTCCACCTCCCGCCCCAACCCCAGCTCTACCAACCTGGTTGCCTGTAGCCTTGCCTTTTCCGGGGCACCCGTAAATGCAGCCATGGTGCATGACTCCTGTGCCTAGCACCAGTGGCTGGTGGTGGTTCTTTGCTCCTGAGTAGCATCCTCTCACCTGGATGCACCTATTCATTCTGTAGCTAGTGTGTGGGCATTTGGGTTACTTCTAGTTTCTAGCGATTATACACAGAGCCACCCAAGCCAGTATCAGTCGACACTTGCTTTTCCTTGGGCAACTTCTCCAGAAGGTTGATTTTGGGGTTTAATGGAGTGAGCCTGGAAGTACTGACCCTGTCTTGTTCTGGCTGGATGGAAAAGCAGTATATGCATGCAGCCACCAGCTTCACTCTGCTTGGCTGGACCTTCAATTTTCAGGCCTGCAGGCCATTAGGGGGATGGGCGTGGGCCCCCTCTTAGTCCTGCACCTTGCTCTCTGGGCAGGTATATTCGCCAGGTGAATCAGGCTGCTGTCACCATCCAGCGCTGGTACCGCCGCCAGGTGCAGCAGCGCCATGCAGGATTCAGAAGCCTGGAGCACCTGCTGGCATCCAAGCGAGAGGTCTGTGAGCACTCAAGGTGGGCCCAGAGACCCTAGGGTCTTAAACTATATAGGCAGAGTTTGGGGGACAAGTAGAATTAAGACCTAGCATCACCCATAGGTGCATACCCATCTGTGGACACCCTTGGTCCTCCAGTGACTGTCATCTGGACAGGGTGTTAGGACATGTCTATGGGCCTGGAAGGACGCATCACAAGGCTTCTGCCTCTAGAATGTGGAGTTGTCTCCCCTGCTGAGCTGCCAGTGCCCAGGGTGGGGATTTGCTGTGTTGGCCGGAGGCGGCAGGTTCAGGGTCTAGAAGGGCTCATTTGCTCATCCCTGTGAGCTCTACAGTCTCCCAGGGATGCAGGACTCAAGTGGAAACCTCCTAGCTGGTCCAGGGTCTCCGTCTATCTTCTTATCTTCAAACCACATGGCTTTGGCTTCCCTGGCAGGAGCAGCAGCAGCAGCAGCAGCGACTCAGTGGTGGGAACCTCCTGGAGCTACACCGACAGAAGGAAGTGGCGAGGAAAAAGGCCCGAGAGGAGAAGGCTCGCCAGGCCAGGCGGGTGGCCATTCAGGTGCAGGGGCCCCTACACCTTCCCATACCCCATCCTGACTATGTGGCACTGATCCTGGGGACAGCTGGCCACAGGAGGGTGAGGGGTCATCCTTGTCCAGGGATTGCTCAGAGACCTCCCCCTATTCTGCAGGAACTGCGGGAGAAGCGAGCCCAGAAGTCAGGGGAAGCTGAGCTGCCCAAGAAAAGCCCAGAGACCAGAACAGTAGGGCGGCCTCTGCCTACCCAGAGGCCTCTCCTGATGCCAGGCAGCACGGCTTCCCAGGGCCTCAAGGCCAGCAACTTTGGTGAGCACTGTGGGTCAGCCTCAGGAGGTTTGTGATGGGGAGAGGGTGTGGCTGTAGCCTGCATGCTCTCAGGGCCCCATGCTGCGCCTGGCTAGTGGCTTCCACATGCACAGTCGGGGCCTTGGCTCTCACCAGCCCCGGCTCTTTGCCTTCACTCCTGCTCCACTCACTCGTAGGCTGGATTTGAGGTGCCCAGGCCTTGACACGGGACCCAGCAGGCAGAGACCCTAGCCCAGGGGTTGCTTGGCTCTTCCAGCCCCACACCTTGAAGGCTAAGGCTCCCCAGTGTCTCTGCTTTGTGGAGTCACACCTGCCTCCCCGTACCTGGTTCCTTCCCAGGGCTCCTTAGGGTTAGTGCCTGGGTGGGACAGTGCTGTATTCTGTCATGCAGGTGCCAGCATCCACCCTGCAAGTCCGAGGGACCCCTGCCTGCCCATCTCCAACTCATCCCTAGAGCCCCAGCAATCTCCAGAGGACAAGCTGCAGGTCTGCACACAGCCTTGCTTCCTGATGTCACCTTCATAGGGCGAGTGGTGGCAGGGGTGGCTGAGCCCAGTTTCCCTGCCCCCACCTCTGCCATGGAGTCCTTATATGTTTTGCCTGGGGGAGGGGGATGAGTTAGCTGAGGATGAGCCAGTGACCTGGGAAGCCCTCACTGGGGCGTGGTCTCTTGGAACTGCTCTGAAATTTGGTTGGATTTTCACGTTTGCCCTGGGTAGGGCCCTGAATTTCCATCCACAGAAGAAGAGCTAGAAACTCAGACTAAGGGACAGCAGGGCCGCCAGGCTGCCCAGTGAGAGGCCCAGTAGCTGAGCCTGTTTTCCGAGAAAAGGGACCTTGAGACATGTTCCCAGGTGGAACAGGGCAGGGAGCATGCTGCTGGGTTGGGCTGAGATGTGAAATCTTAGCCACTAGGTCCCGCTGGGTTCTCATTCTCTGTTTGTCTGCTGTAGGCTGTCCACTCTCAGGATCTGGCCACTGAAGATGTGGAGACAGTGGCCCTTGATAGGAACAGGGCCAAGTCCAGGGCGACCATGGATCAGCTGTTGGACTCACTACGATTGCTAGAGGAGGAGCCAGAGCCACTTCCCCGCCCCAGGGCCTATCAGAAGGACAAATATGCCTGGATTGATGAGGTGACTAGCTCACATGCCCACTCACCCCAGCCCAGGCTCTGTTGCCATCCACACAGCTCATGAGGTCACTACAGGGGTCAGTTGCCACTTAACAAGGCATAGAGAAGTCCTGGTTGAGCCCTGCTGTCCCTTCCTATCTGTGGCCTCCTGGCAGTTGAGGTACATAGTAACCCACAGGGTGGGTGCCCTCTCTGCCAGTGTTGTGGCCCAAGACTGGGGCAACTGGAGAGGCCCTTTCCCCCAGACCCAGGCCTGGCTGTCTCTCAACTCTCCCCCTCCTGCCCTTCCTGGCAGAACTCTCTGGCTACCCAAACAGCTAGATTCCCCACCCCACAGGAAGATGACACCAGCTCCCTGACAGCTGACAACCTGGAGAAATTTGGGAAACTCAGTGCACCCCCCGACCCCCCTGAGGACGGAACACTTCTCTCCGAGGCCAAGCTGCAGAGCATCATGAGCTTCCTGGACGAGATGGAGAAGTCAGAGCAGACCCGGCTGGGCCTCCAGAGGGAGGTGGGCACTCACGAGTTGCTCCCTCGTCCCCCTACAGGAGGCCATCACTAGGCATGGTCCCCCCGGGCCCCCAATGAGAGCTGGTCATCCACCAGGGCCACACACAGAAGCCCCAGACCCTCAGGGCCTGGGCTCTGAGGAGGGGTAGAGGCTGGCAGGGAAGAGTCCTCTTGGGATGGGTCACCTCTGGCACCCCTGGGTCCTGATGTGTCCTGGGTTGTCAGCCCCGGGTGACAAGCAGTGGCCAGCTGCATGGAGCAGGAATGGGCTTACTATTTACAGGCAGAAAGGTCAGGAGATGTGACCTTTGTAGTGGTTGATCGCTCCCCTGGGTAGTGAAAGCAGCCTGTGCAGTGGCATTGTCACCCTGTCCTTCACTCTGACTGGCTGGTCCTCCTGAGGGGAAGCAAGGGTTCCCCACAGGGGATGGGACAGACAGGGCATCACACCATGTCCCTGGCCACCTCAGCCACCCGCCAGATGGGTAGTAGGCAATGGGCTGCCTGCCTGACGCTCAGACATGTAGCAGAGGCAGGTGCCCGAGGCAGGGCGAGGCCATCCGGAGCTGGTGTCCAGGGGGAATGCGTCCGTGATGCGGCTGAAGCTGGAAGTGGAGGAGAAGAAGCAAGCCATGGTGCTGCTGCAGAAAGCACTGGTAGGGCCGTGGGTGCCATTGTCCCAGGGGGAGCCTGGCCCCTGCCAGCACCTTGCCTCAGAAGCCAGGACTGCTACATTTTTCCAGAGGCCCTGTCTTGCCTTCTCCCCTGCATGGATATCAGTACCAAGCCCTGACTCTGTGGAGACCTGGTGCCAGCTCTTCCCTCCCTCCCTTCTGTATCCCCACAGGCACAGCAGCGTGACCTCACTGTCAGACGGGTCAAGGAAACGGAGAAGGAGCTGAGCTGGCAGCTGCGGCAGCAGAAGGAGCACTATGAGGCCACCATCCAGCGGCATCTGACCTTCATTGACCAGGTGACATTGCCCCACAGCTGAGAATGGGATTTGGGTCCGAAGGACAGGATTGGGCCCCAGACAAGGTTTCCTATGCTTGTCCCTGTCCCTCTGTCAAACAGTGCCAGCCAGAGGTCACTCATGTCCTGCCCTCCTTCGAACTGGGCACAGTGGGCCACAGGAGCATTGGGCAGGGGAGAGCCAGCAGGTCCCTGAGAGGGACTTGGAAGCTCTGGAGCTGGCTGGCCAGTGGGAGGCACCCTGGACGCACATTTCAGACCTTTACTGTGCTGTCTCAGGGGCAGCGCAGAGGCCACGCCCGGGCTGAAGGGGCTGCTGGGCTGCTGCACTGCTTGGTCACTGCCCGCTGGCTCCTGTTCTGGAGAGAACTCCAGGCCTGGGGTCTGGGAGGAGGCAGTGCCCCAGTGACCGCTGCTCAGTGCTCATCTGAGCCGTCCACCTCTGGAGTCTGACGTGGGCCCTTGGTAGGTTGTTCCCAGAGCGTCACAGGTGCTTCCTGGTAGGCATGGAGCAGGTGGTAGGTGCCGCAGTGCTCCTCATCCTAGGAAGATTCTGGTTGTGGTCATGGCAGGGCCTAGCCTACCGACCCCACTGGGACTTCTCTGGCATCTGCTCTGTTCTCATCAGTGGAGCCCTGTGTCATATGCACATGCAGTGCTCCCACTGATCCCAGGGTCCAGTCATAGCAGGAGGATGGGGGGGCCCCAGGGAGCACCCCCTGGGGTGGGGTCTTAACACAGCCTTATCTCCTGACCCTGTCACAGCTGATCGAAGACAAGAAGGTTCTGAATGAGAAGTGTGAGGCACTGGTGGCTGAACTGAAGCAGGGGGACCAGCGGTGTCGGGAGCGCCTGGCCCAGATGCAGGAGCAGCATGAGCTGGTGTGACCCCCATCCCACTGTGAGCCGGGCTGGTCCTCATCCTTGTGCCGCCAGGCAGGGCACTTTAGAATGGAGTAGGATACCGAGGAGGCGTATCACTCCCACTTCAGGATGTTGGGGCCCTGCGGGTAGTAAACAGCAGATTCTGGGGATATCACAGCAGCACAGTCTAGGAACATGGGCTGAGGGGGCCAGATGGGGGGCTACTCCCCAGTACTCATCCCCATTTCCTCTCCTTCCCCTTGAGCTGTTCTCACTGTGCAGTAGAGCTAGGCCCTGAGGAGTCCCGTGTGAAGACACTTGCCTGCCTGGCCCTTCTCATAAGGCAGTGGGCTGTAGACCCTGGAGTCCAAGTCCACTCCAACCAGCATGGGTCCCCAGACAGTGGGACCTGCTTATCGTCCCCACTGTGTTGGCCTGGCTGGCACAGCTTCCCATAGGCCCACCCCAGACCTGTGCCCAGATTGAGTGGGAGTGATACTGGAATTCTAAAAGGTCCTGGTGTCTATAGCTGGCACCCAGGGTTGAGGACTCCTAGCCACAAGCAGAACTTTGGCTCTGGGCCAGTCCCAGAGTGTCTGTGGTGGGGCTTCTGCAGGCTGCTGGCCGTCCCTCTTGCCTCCAAGTATGGTAGCAGAGGCCCCCCAGCCTCCAGCCCAACTTGTCCCTTTGGGAAGACAGAGGAGCTCCGTGGTGTGCAAACCCAGGACATGACAAAGGGCAGGGTGTGTTGTTTGCATCTGTTCTTTTCAACTTCCTGTGTTCCCACTCCTAGGAGATTAAGAAACTCAAAGAACTTATGAGTGCCACTGAGAAAGTCCGCCGGGAAAAGTGGATCAATGAGAAGACCAAAAAGATCAAGGAGATCACTGTCAGAGGTGTGGTCCCTGAAAGACTGAGGTCACTGTCAGAGGCGGGGCTACTTGGGGGAGGGGGCCAAGGAGGTCATCATCAGAGCTGGGACCACCATCAGAGGTGGGTGCTACTGGGGGACACGAGAGTGAGCAGTGGCTTCCGTTGCATGTTTAGCAGAAGACCTTCCTTGGAGAGGCACCAACATTAGAGCTAGTAGCTGTCCTGGAACAGGAGATGGCAGGGCCCACACCAGCCTGGGCCAGCCTTGGCCAGAGAGGCCTGCACTGGGAGCAGCATCTCCTCACCAGCTGAGCTTGGAGAAATCAGGGTTAATAAGCAATTGGCATGCAGGTCATGCTGCAAGGGCAGGGAAGAGGTGGCTGAGGAGATCTGGGCTCTTGGGATTGGTGTCTGAAGGAGCTGTGGATGCTTCAGTGGTGTGCAAGACTCCTCTGGCCTGG
>NDGN011359255.1:0-13073 GCA_002564285.1 Tympanoctomys barrerae | reverse complement strand
TGAACTCAGATCCTTGCATTTGCCAGTCAAGCACTTATCCTACTGAGCCATCTCCCCGGTCCCCAGAATAAATCTTAAGTACTCCATTTTTTCTAAAATATTGTGAAATATCAAGCATTAAAGCAAATCCTACATTACAATTAATCTGTATTTCAACAAAAATAGATATTGCCTCTCATTTCTGATTCTGCCTGTGATGTAAAAGCTGAGTGTATATTTGTATGAACAGACACAGGAGCCAGCCTCCTGACAAGAAGAAAATATTCTGTTTTGGAGACTGTTAATAAAATTTTGTGACTTATATCACTGATGACAAAAGTTCCTCATTGTATTCTACTCTAGCCAATGGTCATTTTGTCAATTAGTTTGAAAAATGCCTCAAATGTTTTCAATCTATCAAATGTCAATTTTTAGTTCAAATGGTCATAATAACAAGCACTGCTAATTGGGCAGCTGGTTGATTACTCATAAGATCTTGCAGAAAGCAATGATAAAAATAGTCTTCTTTTTCTTCAATTAAAATTGCATGCAATTATTGTTGTAGATTATAGATCTCTTGCGGGGTTTCTGTTTCCATACAACTTTTTGGTTCATTTCACAGGAATAATATTCATCTTAATTAGCAAAAAACAATTGATTTTTCCCCCTTTTACAAGAGGGAGTTCACTCGGCATAATAACAATGCCACTAGATTATCCTGTTAGTCTTTCTTTAAGGCTATATTTTTAAAGTAGTTGACTACATTATCTGTTAGAAAATATTGCTTAAGAAAAGATGTCTCTCTTTTTTCTTTCTTTTCATTCTTTTTTCTTTCTTTTCTTTCTTTCATTCATTTATTTTTTACCACTTTGTTTTAATCTCTTAATTTTCCTAAGCAACATCCTGAATTGGCTTGTTACCATTTTACATAAATCAGGAAAAAAACACTTTTGTTTTCTCATATTAAATTGTATTACTTAGTATCTAATGTTGTTTGCTCTCTTACATTATGCAATAAGATGTAAACAGAGCATATATTTAGCTATGATTTTTTCCACTCGAATTAACTTCTTCATTTTCAACTCTATGCAGCATGTAGCTATAATTCATTTGCATTTACTGTTATGTAATATTCCATCATATGATGCAATTTATTCAACATTCATAGATATTTGGACTGTTTTGGGAGTGGTTTTCTTTTGTTCTTTACTGCTACACTCTGCCTATACAACCATCCCTGTGCATCTATAAGAACATATGCAAATATTTCTCAGAGGCAGCAGCTCTTAAACTGGGGCAGTTTTGCCCCCAGAGAAAATTTGGCAACATTGACCAGCATTTTTATTTCTAGCTGGAGTATGCTACTAATATCTCCAGTTAAGGCTCAGTATTCCACAAAGGGTGCTGCTGGAGATCCTAGAAGACAGTTGCCGCTACAAAGAATTATCCTACCTGAACTGGCAAGCATGTGAGATTAGATGCCTTGCTTTAGAATGCCCATGTACTTGTTAGTAATTCTATAGTCAGCTCTTGTAAATTTCCTGCTAATTTTCTAAATGGAAAATAAAAGGTCCTCATAGTTTTGATGTTAAATTTCTTCACTACTAATGATATTGAACTTCTTTTCTCATTTATTAACAACTAAAGTTTCCTGTTTAATGAGATGTATACTCCTTTTAGTTCATTTTAAGAATGAATTTTATTGGTAGTTTTGATATGCATAATGATTACATTCATCATAGGGAATTTCTACCAGTACGTAGTGCATCTTTGTTCTTCTTTCTCAAAGTCCATCTCTCTCCTTTTAAACTTTCTCTTCCTTGTTTCCATTTCTTTCTTCTATTGTCTTTTCCCCTTTTCCTCCCCCCTCCGTTGTTACTGTTCCCATTTGAACGTTTTCCTCCTAAATCTCAATATATATCATCCACTTGATCCTTATTTACCCTTTTATTTTCTTAAACAAGAGAAACAATGTGACATTTATACTCCTGCATCTGATGCATTTCACTAGGAAGTCTGGTCTCAAGGTGCATCTGTTTGCCTAATAATGACTCAGGTTTATCCTTCTCCCTGTCAGAGTGGTAGTTTATTGTATATTTAAGAAACACATTTTCTTTATCCATTCTTCAGTTGATAGGCATTTGGGCTGTTTCCAAGATTTCTCTATTACAAACTCTGCTGCTATTAGCATGGGTGTGCATGCATAGCTGTGGTTTGATGCTCTTAATTCTTTCGGAAAGACTCCATAAAAGGAATGAGGTTAAATGGAACCTCTATGTCTGAGAAATCTCTATGTTGATTTCCATATTGGTTGCACCAAGTTACACTCCCACCAGCAGCAGAGGAAGGTTCCTTTTCCCCATCAGCCTAGTTAGCAGTTGTTGGTTGATTCCTTAATGATAGCCATTGTTTCTTGAGTTGGCTTCTATTAACTGAATTGTCTTCTATTAGATTTGAGGACAATATCAATACTAACATACTATATTATATTTGTGGGACAAATATATTTTTCTAGATTATGAATTTTTTCTGTTTTTTGAGATGCCCTTCTATATTTGAGATTTTAGTTTTTAATTTTTTTATAATTTTATTCATTTTAATGAGAAAAAAGATAAAATAGCGATGATGCATTTGAGTTTTTAATCTTAATTCAGTTAAACTTTTCAAGCTTTCTTTTTTCACTTGTATTATGTATTTCCCATTAAGAAAGTTTTTCCTCGGTCTTCTAAGTATTCTGGCATTTTTGTATTTGCATATTTATCTACTTGAAGTCAATGTTCATGAGTGGTATGAGGTAGAAATCATGCACTTTCTCCTCTGGTCTTCTGAGCTAATCTTTTCAAAAATCAAACTGCCATATATGCATGATTTAATATTTGGGCTCCTGCTTTATGATTTGGCTCAATTAATTTCTCTCTTAACCAATATCACCAACATAATTTCATAAGAATCTGAAGTATCTGGATATTTCTCTGTTTCATTCTTTTCCAAGGTACATTGGCTGACCTGGGCTCTTTTTTTAAATACACAAATCTTTCAAGAATGCTGTCACTACCACATTTTACACTGTTAGACTCAGAAATTTGTTAGAATCTACAGATTACAATGAAGAGAAATAACATATTTTATTATGACTTCTGGTGTTCTAAGAAGATACTATCTACTTTTCCATTTATTTAAATTTTCTTTAATGTTTTTCAAAACTATTTTATTTCCCTAATTTGTTAGATTTATTCCTACTTACCCTACTTGGATTTATCCCTCTTTTAATAAAGCATCTTAGGATGTTTTAAATCATTTACTTTTAAGAATATGTTCTAATATTTTCCTCTGTATATAGAGATATAATTAATTTTTGTATTATTATTTTCAGCCAGGAAACCTTAAAAGCTTTATTAATTTTCATAATTTATCCATATTTTCTCTGGAAGTTTTTCATATAAACAATTACATATTTGTTTTCAGTTTTTTTCCCAATTTTAAACTTTCATTTTTTTCAATATGTTCCACTAACTGACCTGTACTTCAGTGTTCTATAGAAATGGTGATAATGCACACTTTTGTTCATCTCTAATTTTTAGAGGAAATACCTTGACGAGCTCATCCCTAAATTGTAGTCATGTTTCCTTGAGGGGGGGGGATAGGGGGGTAGATATCCTTCATCAAGTGGAGAAATTGCTATTTTCAAACTTAACTCTCTTTTATCTCTCTGTATATCGCTTGTAACCACCCTCCCTCCCTCTCTTCCTCCCTTCCTCCCTCCTTCTCTTCCTCCCTTCTTCCCTCTCTCTCTCCCTCCCTCCCTTCCTCCCTTCCTTGAAGGGTATTGATTCTAGGGCCAAGTTATATGACTCAAACATCTATCACTAAGCCAAAATCTTAACTTTCTTTTATTCCACTTCTTCTTCTCCCTTCCTTTGTATTCTCAATCCCAGTTGTACCAAAAGCTGTATTTTAAAATATTTTATCTTTTAGCATTTAATTCGATCATAAATAACATATAAACACTCATTTGTCATAAAATTAAAAATCGTATTACAGTCAAGTTTAATTTGCAAGCTAAGACTAATTACAAAGAAATGGATTTGGATTGTGACATTTATCTGTAGGAGTCGTAAGGGTTATGAGAATTGTAAGAGCTGCAAGCAGTAAGAGTTTAGACAAAAAGAAATAGAAATAAAAATAGCACTATCTATATAGTTTAAGCAAAGAAGGAATATAATATTGTAGTAATAACAATAGCAAAGTGTATATTGATTGCTCTTATGTAGAACATTTTTTCAAAATGTAGTATGTGTTTGTAAGCAGGAACCACTTAACTAAAAATTCAGAATAATTAGGATATTATAAATTCTTTGAATCTGCTTCATTGGTGTATTTTTTACCAAAATCTCAAGGACTTTTGAAGGATCTTACATTTTTGTTTTAAAATTTTTCCAGAAAGGCATTACTGTGCATGTCTCCAAACTCCTGACTGCCCCAGTGGTGGTTCCTGGCCAGAGCTGAACTGATTTGAGGTCAGCTCTGTAATTTTTTAAACTAGAACTTTGAGACAGACCCAGGCAAAGAGAGAACGTAATGGTTGAGGGATCCCAAGGAAGGCTGCTGCTAAGCCCTAATTCCAGTTATTAAGCTTCCTAGAGATCCATGAACCAGTAAATTGCCTTTTTCTGAAACGTATTTGAGTTGAGTTGCTGTAACTTGCCACCAAAATGGCCCTGATAACTATATTTCTATAAAGAAAATTAAATTCTGCGATGGTTCCCATGCATGCTGATGGTCACAGAAGGCAATGAACGAATACTACTCTTAATTCCTTTTCCATCACAAGAGAAAAGGATTGGGGAAAAGTTCATGGGAGAGTGCTTTGAAAGCCTTGCCTTGAGCATATCGTGCTATAGTCCTTTGATTTATCCCAGAGGTGGGTCTGAGGAAGGACAGTTGCTTTGGATTGCTTTTTATACTAAGATGTTGCACCATCGGTATGTTGACAATTAAGCATCTGGTGCCTAGAGAGATTCCATCAAGAAAAATTTCCTGGATGTGACATTATTCTGTAGTTACTTTGTACCTGATCCTTCACATGACCTTGATGGAAAACAAAGGGATTAACACAGAGGACATGGTGAAGAACGTACGGCACAGGCGCCTCAACGGGCTGTTTGGTATTGTTGCAAGCTCTGAAAGGTCCGCCATCACTGAATTAGCAGAAGTGTTAGCAGTTATTGAGCATTTTACTCCATGCTCTGCAGCTGGTTGATCAATTGCAATTTGTTTTCTAGTTAAGTAGTATGGGCTGAGTCGTGCTGTGCTTCCCACCTCCCAGTTCCTACCAGTGTCCTCAGCACCTCAGAAATGTGACTGCATTTAAGGTGTGGCTAACATTAAATGATGCTATTGAGGTGGTCTCTGACCCAGCATGCCTTGTGCCCTCCTAAGAGGCAGAAACTAGGATGCAGACATACACAGAGGAAGGCCACGTGAGCACCCAGGGGAGCAGGGCCTCCTGACAACAGAGAGGCTCAGGTGAAGTGGCACTGCGGTGGCTTCCTTCGGAATCCTACCCTTTGACACCATGAGAAAATGCAATTCCTGTTAAGCCACCACCTCGATGGCATTTGTCACAGCAGCCCTAGCAAAGGAAAATGTTACATGATATGATGCAGCGTCATTGCAGTGTCTAGCCTCCAAGGTCTGTCAAGTCCGTGCAAGTCCACTCTTTGGTCTGCTACCAAAGTGTTCTTTTCTCTGTTCTCACTGGGACCATCTTGGTTTAGGTTTTCATTTCTTTTCTCTCTTTCTTTCGTTTTGTTTTGTTTTTGTTTATTTATTTATTTTTACTTCTTCTTCTTTTTTTTTTTTTTTTTGCAGTACCGGGGATTGAACTCAGGATCTTGTGCTTGCCATGCAAGTGCTTATTCTACTGAGCTATCTCCCCAGCCCCCTTTTTGTTTATTTTTTGAGAAAGTGCAGCATATGCAGCTCAAGCTGGATTTGAATTCACCGTGTAGTCCAGGCTGACCTGGAAATGGCTGCAGTCCTGCCTCAGCCACCCTGGGGCTGGCATTACAGACATGGGCCACCAGGCTTGGCAGACTTTATTTTTCTTGCCTGAAATACTGCGTCTCAGGGGCTTCCAGCTTCTCTGCATTCTGATAAACGTGGAGGCGGTCAGGACGGCTGACCCAGTAGACTGGGAGCAGTATGAAGCAGGGTCTGCTCTATACTAACTCCTCTTCCAGATGCTTCTATGGCTAGCTGTGTGCCCCAGTTTTGGGTGATACTGTTTGCACTACAGATTTTAGGGCCCCAGCCTCTATCTTTTGAATCAGAATCTATAAGTATGTGGGCTGGAAATTTTGTATTTTTAATATGTTTGCAAATTAGTCTTATGAATGATATATATCTGTTGCTTTTTTTTTCTTTGCCCATTTTTTAAATTAACAGTCAAAGGACAGCACCTCTCAAACTTTTCAAGTCAGGCTTTATCCTATATTTTTGTGAGCTGTCCATTGTCACAATATATTTTGAGGTTTTAAAGTTTATTTGGAGGATTTTTTTTTCTTCTTGCTGTACTAGGGATCAAACTCAGGACCATGTGCAAGATAGGAAGCATTTATGACCCCTGATTTTGATTGTTTGTATTTTGCAGCTTGGGAATTGAACCTAGGGCCTCACACATGCCAGTCAACCTTCTACCACTGAGCACTATATCTCCAATTGTTTTTCACTTTGAAGTTTTATGTTTATTGTAGGTTGTGCTATGCTCACCTCATGAAAAGCTGTTTAAAAAGTCATAAAGATGCTGTTTAATATAACATACAATAACAATACCAAAACCTGTCCTGGTTTTTTCTTTTCTACTCTAAAGCTTCTAAGTAGGTTTCAGCATCAGATTGTACCACTTTGTGGCCAACTGCATGAATAAAATTTGGGAAAAGAGTGAATATTTACTTTTCCCTCTTATTTTGTGGCAGCCTGACCCTACTCATATTGAGAAAAGCTGTGCAGAAGGTCAACAGTAAAAACACTGTAGGGCTGATTTTGAAAAAGAGGAGGTAACATCTCAAATTCTATCCAGCCCCTCTGTACTGGAAACTCAGTCTTTACACTTATCATTTGATGAAAATTGACACCTTCTTACCCTAAAAAGAAAAATCAAACTGCTTTCCTTACTCCAATTAAAAATATCTCCACTGCTGAAGCAGTGGGCCTTGGCATCTTCCTCACCGACAGGAAAGCATGAATCTAGAAAGGGCTAACAAATATTGGCAATGCTAAGGGATTGCAGACCTCGCTGAGGTCTGCACTGAAAATCAGAGGCGTCCTTTTCATCAAAAGTAGATAACGAAACGAAAGCTTGCTGAATGTCCCTGCCAAACAAATCCGATAAATAACTTGTTTTGTGTCTATTTTAGCAAGCATTATATGATCAAGAATGATCAAAAAGAGAGACATTGTCCCTGATTTTGTGGAAGTTTCAGTTTAGATAATAAAAAAATTTTCTTTAAAAAAAAGAAGAAGTAGGATGCTCACAGGAGGCTGGTGCAGAGGGAGAGAGTGCAGAAGGGGAGGTCATGCCCAAGTGATCTTTCCTGGGGGAACTGCTTACTCTGTGCACAGATGTCAAGAGCCAGGGCTACCCTAGGAGTACAGGAAGCAAATGTCCATGAGGGTTTTCTCAGAGCAGTCAGGCTGTCCATGCATGCCATGTAAAATGTAGCATAGAAACTCAGGGTTGTCTGTGGGCTCCTTTTCCTGGCCCCATGTTTCATGTGTTCATTACACAAATATCCTGTTAAATGTATTTATAAAATAAGGTCCCTTGGAACTGACTACAGAGGTGCAGTTAATGATGCATTAACCAGCTACCTAGGCCTTGGCCTATTTTTTCCTGGCGCATATTTTGCACTTTCTGATTATAATCTTTTGGATTATAAGCTTGATCATATAGAACTATGCAGTCTCACGGTTTCCAGGTTACGTGTGGTGTTGAGTTGAAGGCCATCCTAGACCACACAGTAAGACTCTGTCTCAGAAAATTATAAACAAACAAACAAAAACTGTGTTTCCAAGCTTGCATTAGCATCTTCTGTCAAGATATTACTTCTTGCAAGACTTCTAAGACCAAATGGCTCAGTTTTTACACTATGCCTTATGACAGTCTCATCTTAATTCAATCCTTTTGGATCATTTAAAATAAAGCTAATCCTTCTTCCTCATAATAATTGTTGTTGTTTTTCCAGCCAATGTAGGTAAATTTTTTATGAAATTATGGTAAGTTTAGGAAAGAACATTTGGAAAATTAAAAGAAGTAGATTAATAAAATGCCATTTTATGACTACTCAAGAACAACCATTGTTAAATATTGATGTACCTATTCCTTGTCTTTTTGCTGTATTTTGTTTTTATTGTTTTCTATATTTTGTTTAGCACATATGTGAACATACAGATACACATGCATACACACATAATATAATTTAATTTTCATCTAGTAGGAGAAATCTTCTATAGAGAATAATTGAGTAGGCACAAGAAAAAGACTGACCCAAGTTCAATTACAGTTCTATCTCTTGCTGGCATCTATTGCCTTGGTTATATTAGACTCCTTGACCTCAGGTTTTTTTTTTTTTTTCTTTTTAATGTATTTGGTAGAGGGTCTCACTTGATAGCTTAGGCTTCTACTGATCCTCCTGTTTTCAGCCTCCTCAGCACTGGGATTACAGGCCTGCGCCACCACGGGTGGGGCCAGCGTGGCATGTGGTACTGGGAATCGAACCCTGGTCCCTGTGCTTGTCTAAGTAGGTGCTTAGTCCACTGAGTTATTCCACCCACTCTTAGCCTTAGCTTTTTATATGTAGCATTAAACTAACCCAGAGATCACACCTTGGGATTGTTGGTGGTATCAATTAATGGAAAATAGTTAGCATGGATCTTAGTGAATGCTAAATACTGATTAAAATGATTATGGTTTTACTAGTCAGCTAAAACTACCAAAACAATAACTTTCTAGCTAGAAAGTCCCAATTCTTTTGGGTTTTTCTCATGGAAGATAGTTTTTAATTCCCCTTGCCATTCAGGATGCTAAATTCTAAAATTTTATAATCCTTCCATCCATGTCCCTAGGAATTGAACTCAGGACCTCACTCTTGCCAGACAGGCACTGCACCACTGAGCTACAATGGGGCCCATCAGTGTTTGTTTTTTAACCATACTATTCTGCTGGCCCTCTGACAGATGAAACTCCTTATTTTCCCACTGAATGCAGTTGTTCCGTCACATGTCCTTCAGCCCATCATTGTGACCAATTTCATCTGTTTATCTATTTCTTATTTTGAGACAGTGTCTTATGAAATTGCCCAGAGAGGACTCACACTTAGAATCCCCCCTCCTTAGCCTCCGAGTAGCTGGGGTGACTGGAATGTGCCACCTTGCTTGGCTTATGGAACCTACACTCGACGGGCATCTCTTTCTAGAGCTTTATCTCAGTCGTTGATAAATCTGTTCACAGCGGACATGGCCAAGGACAAAGGCCTGTGCTGTCTACTTGAAAGCATTCCTTCTGGCTGACACAGATTCATGATTATTGCCATGGGTGCAATCATTCAACTAGTTATGAAACCATACAAAAATCCAACCCCTACGGCTGACCCAATAGCTCAGCGGATTACAGTGCCTGCTTAGGCAGATGTAGGGGCCAGGCTTTGAGAAATACTGAAACAGATTGACACTGGGCACAGTGGCACTTGCCTGTAATCCCAGTGGTTGGGAGGCTAAAAAACAGGAAGGATCACTACAAGTCCAATCTGCATAGGGAGACCCTATACTAAATACATTTAAAAAATCCGACCCCTAAACCCACATTTTTTTTCATCTGGTTCACAAGATGTACAGAAAGAATTTAAATCCCTTGATAAAATGCATATTTGCATCCATTGTCCTCATATACTGGTTTACTAAGCCTCACAGGAAGGAATACGTAAAATCATTGTAAATATCTTATTCTTTTTTAATTTACAATTTTCCCTAAAATTACATTCAAAAATGCTTTCAAAATCTCTTATAAAGCCTAGATTATTCATGCTCCCCACCCTAGCAAGATCAATCTCATAGATCTAAAGTTTGTAAGTTGTGCCCTTAGTTGACTATAAGGCAATTATTTTTGTGTCTCCTGACACTACCATCCAGTGAATGGAATTAAGTAAACATTTATAATACAATGTAAATTTCTGGTAATAATTCACAGAGGTCAAGAGACACATTGGGAGCTCCACGGGTCACGTGATTCCAGGAGGGCACACAGGCAAAGTGCTTAGACCACTGTTGTAACTATCTTCATCCACATCCCTGCTCTTCATTTCTGTAGTTTAAGACCTATGAGCAAACTCTTTAATGCAGTAGTAACACATGCTTTATGGGGCTGCAGGGACAACTATATGAGCAAGTGCACGTTCATAGTTAGTGTGTGATGCCTCTATATTCTCAATAAACGTCATCTTCATTACAATCCCCTCATCTCTCTTCCAGTTCTTAGCCACCACCTAACCATCATGACTTCATTCATTCAGCGCATATTTAACAAGCAGTTCTTACTACATACACAGTATTAGAATAAGGGATGAACACTGAATCAAGGCACTGAACTCACTGAGTTCCCATTCCAGCGCAGAAAAAGAGCACACTCAAGTGATACCAGTAACTGCGTGCAAAAATAGGAAGTCTAGAGGGTACAGCATGTCAGACAGCACTATTTTTAGAAAGGCTGCCAGGGTCCCTTTTTGACCTTATGACATGTTGTGACATGTGAACAGAGTCATGAATGAATCAATAGAGAAGAAACAAAAGAATAAAGAAGGTTCTCTCTTTTTCATGAATCAATTTCATGTCTCCCACTTCAAAAAAATGGGCCTATTCCTTTACTGATCCTTTTATTTCAAGCTAAGGCAAAGCGATTTTGGTTCTCTTTAACAACTTTCACAAGCCCTAGCTGGTCCTGCGCTTTAGTCTTGCTGCCTTTTTGTAGGTCTATGCTACCTTCATATATTTATGCTTGACTGTGTGGCCCTCTTACCATCTTTTGCGCATGCTGTTTTAAATTCAGAGCCTGTCAGTAAGTCCTTGTGCGGCATACTCGTTTCTTTAGTTTCCTCCCCATTTTTTTGCTCATTAGAATCATTTGTGTTTGCATAAGCAGAACATTGCTTAAATCAAACTCTATGAGCGCATGGTTGCTTTTCCCCAAGGTTCCAATCATTTCCATTTTACCTACTGGTCTCTGTCAGAATTGGGTCCCAGGCAGAAGTTCTCCTTAATGCTTACTCTGTCTTCTGGGAAATGAAATTATCAGCAAGGCCGGTCAAGAAATTGTCAGTGTTTTGCTTGTGGAGGAATGAAAGTTGCTGCAGATACTTGGAGACTAAAATCTCTAGCACTAAGATATGTTGCTGCTCTGTCAATTTCGTGGTATGCAGGAAGAAGGAATCCATCTATTTTTCCTCCTGGCCAAAAAAAATCTGTAGTGCAGCCTCACAGTACTGTCTTTTCTCAGTGTTTTTCATTTTATGTTCCTCTAGATTTTCCTCCATTTATGCAGTCTTGGATTTACACAACTTTCATAGCTTCTAACAACCAACGTTTGCACACCTACCTCCCAATCAGCTCAGTCTACTTGTATTTAAAATAGACTGAAGTAAAATCATGTCATTTATATGACTGAAATCTATGCCTAAGAAATGATGAAGTTTCACTTGAGTTTAATAACAACTAGCAGCATGAAATTGCAGAAAACTTTGGGATAGAAGTTGGGTTCTATTTCTGAGCAAACCACATACTACAGTAGCTGAGAGAATTTTGCGAAGCTGCAGATTCATCATAGATTGAGGCTGAGGGCCCTGAAGGATAAAGAAACAGGCACTTCTACTTTTACTGATGAGCAAATTATGGCCTAAAAAGGTTAATTGACTTGCCTAAGGTCTCACAGGTAGTCGGAGACAGTATTAAAGCTAGTTGGAGGTTTCATCCCAACTGCTAGATACTTTTTCCCTTAGGCAGATGACAGTCAGCTCAAGCATATTACTTTCCAGGAATAGCCCAGGGATTTACTTCTACTTCTGCAAAATGGCAATAATAATATCAGGGCTTCTGGCTTGCAGCACTGCTATGGGAGGGGCAGGTGATCACAGGTGTAGTGCAATGGTTGTGTAGGTGCTGTCATTATTATTAGAATGATTTTAATGACTTAACGTGTAGGTATCCGTGGACCTTTCCCCTGCTCCTTAGGTGATTTGTATTTTAAATTTTAATTTGTGTTGAAATGTGTCCACTTTGTTGCAGATTTGAAACAAATTACAGGCTGTGTGCATGTGTAGATGTATGAGTGTGTGTGTGTGTGTGTGTGTGTGTGTGTGTCTGTCCCAACAAGAGAAAGAGCCTGGGTCTGGCATTCCTGAGACCAGGGTGTTCATCCTGTTCCCTCCCTGAGGAGATGCATGACAATGCGTTTCTCAACCCTTCTGATTTTTAGTTTGCTCATCTATTAAAGATAAACATTCCTGTCTTCCAGTTGTGAGAATTGATACAGAAAGGCACAATATCAGTGGCTGGTTTTTTTTTTTTTTTTTTTTTTTTTTACCACCTCTCACTCTCCCTCTTTACCTCCTTCCTCTATGAGATTTTTGATGGCAGACACTATTTATTTATCTCTGTATTCCTAGAGTCTGGCACTCAATAGCTACACAGTATGTTTGTTGAATGAATTATTTACCAAGGTGAAGAACAGACAGTGGGTCTAAGGGTGGCGGCATTTTGCAGGTCAATGTTTCTCCAACTCTGCTCATAAGAGCACAATATTGAGTCTTGAGAAGGGGCTGCAGGGGCTGCAGAAGTGATGAGGGTCTAGCTGAAGCGCTCTCTCTCTCTCTCTCTCTCTCTCTCATCAGAGCAGATTACTTCTTTCTCATAAATACATTAGGCCCTTATATATTATGATCTGTTTTGGATGAATGGATTTTTCAGCTACAAGAAAGTTGAAACAGGGCTGGTGAGATGGCTCAGTGGTCTAGAGCACCTACTTGGAACAAGCTTGGCAAAGCACA
>NDGN011359208.1:0-23085 GCA_002564285.1 Tympanoctomys barrerae | reverse complement strand
ATAAGTGCTTCCCTGGCAAGTGCAAGGGCCTGAGTTCAATCCCCAGTTCTGCCAAAAAATAAACACATAAATAAAAATAAAAAAAATTATTTTAAAGAGAATAATTGATACGACGCTAAGAATGGTACACACTTAGAAAACCAAGATGACAGATATTCAAGCATGGTTTTTGTATTACACATTGCTGGCCTCGATGTAGTTGCTCAGATCTCAAATGTCAGCATACAGAGTTAGTCAAGGTGAAAATTCTACACATTAACTGCTATTTTCAAAAACTGATGGAAATTCTTAGTACAATCACTTCAGCCATCCTAACAGATACAGTAAAATGGAAAGAAATGGAACTTAACCAATGAAGAGGAGAGAAAGGAGAAAAGATAGGAAACAGGGTGGGGGAGAGCGTGCAAGGATGGATACTATATTAGCTTTGAAGCTCAACAGAGCCTGCAGATGCGGCCCCGGTGTCTCTCACCCCTTGCTGCACCCTAACCAGTCAGGACAGTTTGAAGGAACTAATGCAAATTGAATAAAGAAGAAATACTAGGAATGAATCTGGAGAGGAGGTTGAACAGTTGTAGGGAGAGTAAGGGTGATACAGTCTTTTTAAAAAGCCACTGAAGTTAACAAAGAAAAGATAGAAGGAGATGAAGCACGACCAAAGCAAATAAAAACACAAGAAAGTAAAAGGATAAAAGATCAGAGAGATTAAAATGCAAAAAGCATCCATAATTTAGCTTTATATATTGGTGTAAAAAAAAAAGACTGCTCAGATTCAACAAACTTACCTTTCTTCCTTGACCTTGTGGTGTTTTAGAAATTGGTAGCTGAAGAACTAACTAATTATCCTGTCACAAAAGATCAGACACCTGCTGTCACACCAGGGAGGGTGAAACTTCCTGTTACTCCCATTAAAACGAGGACTCTGTCCTATCAGGGGATGGGTTACCCCTTGTGTGTTTCTATCTACATTTAATGACTGCAATCAATTAAATCTTTCTTTCTGCCCTGCGACATTTTGTCAATCATAGTCAGTGTGGGTAATTTTGCTTTTATTATTATCATCATTATTATTTTCAGTGATAAACTATCAGAGCCTGGCTCAGCTGATAGAAAATCTATCTGGATCCTAGCCGTCAAAATGGCATTACCGATTCCTTTGAAGAAACCTGAAGCAGTGCTGGGAAAAAATCACCACCAAAATGATCCAAAGTTATAATTAAGAAATAATCTTTTCTTTCTTTCTCTTAAGCATTTTATTTATTTTCCTACTGAACAAGTTGTTTTCTTTGAAAGACATACTCTGACTGCAAACTCTTAAGGACTACTCTCAGACAGACTGTCAGACATTCTTAGGAAGTCGTCTTGTCTCCCTGTTCTTGCCTCTGTGTCTCAGGAGGAATAAGGTTGTTATCCCTGATCGAAACAGACAGGGAAAGCCTCCCAGAGATGAGCCTTGGCTAGGCAGCAGGGGACTGCGAGAAACCTTACAAATGAAGCCCGAGGGGGAACCAATGGAAAAACTGCTTTGACAATCTGTTTCCAGAGGAGGAGCCCGCGGTTGCCAGAGCTCTGGAGAGCGGAAAAGGGTGAGACGCTACAGATGCTTGCCTGGTGGCGGGTCAAGCACTCGCCAAAGGTGGGACACAAGCAAAGGCAGCCCCAGCGCCTTCATTAATCAGCACAGAACGGACTCTCTCCTTCCCAGCACCCAAAAATGGTTTCAGATCAAGAGTAGCCCAAGTCAATATGAAGGCATAGTCTCAGATTCTAACGGAACCTTGATATTGTCTGGAACATAATCAATATGACCTTGTAATCACTCCAATTACTATATATGAATATACCCAAAGAAAAGAAGATAAACACTTTGAAATCCCTAAAGCTTTCTATTTTTGCAAAAATGAATTATAATTTGCTCATGGAAAGTGAAATTCAACTCACCCATGCTAAGGAGCTATGAACTGCTAAGTGCTTTTTCCCCTTTGCTACACTGAAGAGTTTAATAGTCTTGCATTTAATCCTTCCTTTTATCTTAAGCATGTCACAGCTGAGCCTCAGTTTTCTCTTCTGAACAATGAAAATAATATTACACTTAAAATATTTAGATAAATCAACGACATATATAACAAGTGCTCAAAAAAACAATACCTATTTGTTTGTCCATCCATCATGTATCCATCCACCCACCCATCCATCTATCCATCTGTCTGTATAATTGACAGTTAGTAGTGTTCTCCTATGTGGGCAAGACTGTGGCGAATGGCGCCACCCATCTGGGATCGTACTGGTCTTTGCACTGGAAGATGTGCAGTGAACTGTCAATACCCCGCATCCTATAGACATCAGCACCACAATACTGCAGCCTCGGGGGGAATAAATAGCACTTGGACTCAAGAATGCAAACTAGGTCTAGTTCAACAAACACAATTTGAAGAATGACAGAGTTTGAAGTACACTACAGAAGATTCTATTAAATTTAAAACAAAATGGAAGCCACGGTGCACACAGAGCTTCGCAGAGTGTGGTACTGAGGGTTCTCCCTACTGCCCGAGTCCAAAATAAGTCCAATTAAATGAGAAAAATTGATGCTGCAGACATCAGGAATCGATACTTCTTGCCAATCTCTTCTTCCCTATAAATCTTAAGCCTGGCAGGTGCTCATGGACAGGAGTCCAGCCCCACCAAGGGAGGGGCGAGCTTAGGGTAGACATGCTAGCTTTCAAAGCACCAACTCTGAAGTATTCTAGCAACTTCCCAGGGCAAAGCCTTTAAAATCCAAGTCCGGGGCCATCGTGCTCTGTCTCTTTAACACTGCCAGTCAGGCTTCATGGGAAACATCATTACTCAGAATTTCACCTTGCAAATAAATAGTTCTGAACTGCAGCCAGAAGCAATGGAATCTCTCAAAGACATTATCTGGAAATAGTCGGTGGACGGTATCACCAGTCCCATTAATCATCCTCGTGCGTACAGTTCTTCTTAATGGCTTTTATGGTTTATCCTTTGAACGCCAACAAAAAGTGTGATTTTTCCTGGGTTATTCTATTAAACAGAAATCAATATCTAATATAAATGTGCCTACAGTAGGGTACTTGGAAAGGACAGGAATGAGCTAGTACCCCAGTTTTACCTCATCCTGCCCAGAGTAGAACATGGAGATTGAAGATTAAAAGAAAGGATGGATATTCCTGTTGCTTTCTAAGGAACCAGAACACTGCTGCTTTAGGAAAGCAGGCCCTGTTTGCCACCGGTTGGGATTTTAGGGGAAAAGGATGTGGTTTTTGCTGTTCAAGACAGGTAGAGGGAGGGAGAGATGGGGGACCACAGACTGTAAGAGGAAGCAAAAGCAACCGGTGCTTAATTTCCCCAGGGAGCAATTTTAGAGGCGGAAGCAGGCCAGGCAGTGGTCCTGCTCCAAGAAGGAGGGAGGCGAACACTGTGCCTCAGAATTCTCTGCTGAGTACACTGAGGTAAAGCTAGAGCACCCACCAAGCCACTTGTCAGCAATCAGGAGGCAGCGGCAGCATTTAAAAATGATATACGTCCCGCAAAGAGCCGAGCAGCAGCCACCTTCTGCAGAGACGGAGCGTGAATGTAAGATCCATCTTTTCAACCTGCACAGAAGGTTTGAGCCCTTTAGTTCTGAAATTCGTGGTCAGCATTTTTGATGGCAGTCACTGACGGGGATGAAGCTGGCCAGCCAAAAGAAAAGAACAAACTCAGAACAGAAAGCCCCACTGAAAACGTGCTTTCCTTAAATGGCAGAGAAATCTTCACTCGTATGAGGGTAAAAGAAAATGTGAGACCCTAAGATTGTAAAGAATTAAATCAAGGGATCAAGTAATGAACTTAGCAGGCAGCACATAGCGGAAGGAGCCCGGCCTGCTCCCAATTACCTGCGGTAACCTCAGGAGTTCACCTGACTTCTCAGCTTCCTGCGCTATTTGTGGAAAAGGGCAGCAGGCCCTGTGCTGTGTACTTCATGAAGCTGCTCTGCCTCAGGAGATGTGGTCTGAGCTCAGCTCCTGGGGCTGTAGGTGGCAGAGCCCTCTGGGTGTCACGCAGCTGGAAGTGCTGGTCCCCGTGAAGCTGGCTGCGTGTGGGGTGGCACATGTGCAGGTGTCCTTGCCCAGGCTCTGCCCTCCCCCCTCACTGCTCACCCAGTATCAGTCTGAGGGTTGTGCCAAGAGCTTTGCCTCCTCAGGCAGCTGAAAACCTGTCGCGCTCCACAGTGAGGTCACGCAGACCACGATGTGTGTGCAGTCTCCCGACCACAGCGGCTTCGATGTGCAGTCGTCCACATCTCACTGTGCTGGTCTTGGTCCCAAATACAACTAGCATTAGTTCATGCATTTGAAGAACGCTTTTCACTGGCTGGAGGTCACTCTCCAATGATGGTGGCCGAGACAGCTAATTTGATATGCTGATCTGGCAAGGGATGGGGTATACAGCCCGCTCCTGGGGAATCCCTTTGTGAGGGCGTGGTTGGATGAGATTAACACCTGCACCAGTGGACTGGGTAAAGCAAATTGCGCTCGTGAATGCGAGCGGGCCTCATCGCTTCCACGAAGGTTGGAATAGAGCCAAACGCTGGGGAAGGCAGAACGTGTTCACTCTGCCCAGCTGTCCTCGGGCTGTGACATGATCTCTGCCTTCAGACCGGACTTAAACTTGCCTCGCTGGCTCCTCTGGATCCCCCACCCCGCCAGCGTGGAGGCTCTCCCTGCAGACACATATATGTATGTATAGACATGGATATGTACATAGTATACACATGCCTAATAGAGAAACACATATAGAAAAATAAAAGTACCAGATCTCTCTAAGTAGATACAGATAGAATATGAATCTATATATGAATATGTGAATATATTATATTTATATATACAAATTATCTATCAGACAGAATAAAAGAAGAAGGAGAAGACAGGTGTCCTCCACAGCTGCTTGGCAATGCCATGATTCTTGAGACCTGGACGGCACAAGCACCCTTGACCAGCATCACGACAAGTGTAGCGCAGACTGCTCGACCTCAAGCATCTGCGCACCGCGCGCTTCACGTTCCAGTGTGCACACTCTGATTACAAGTGAAGCCTAACAGTCTCAGCGGGGAGTGGAGGGGCCCAGGCACAAAGCTGAAATTATCGCCAAATATACATGACAAGAGGTACCAGCACAGTATTTTCCAACAAGCCCTCTTCATATGGCTCTATAATAAAATGTTTGTGTAAGTAACCTTATTACTGAGGTATTATCCTTGAGGTCAAAAGCCTAAAGCCGTGTCACATGGAAATCACTAATTGCATTTAATTCCTGTCCCACAGGTGCCTGTGGAGTCCCCGCGGTGGACAGGCATCATGTTTGGGGCCTCGAGAAGACACGGAATGTTGCCTTGTCTGGCACACATGTATGTGTGTGTTCACATGCTCCAGGGATACACAACAGGATGGTAGTGGGGGCTTGGAAAGGGTGCAGTGAGTACTACAAAGCCCTGCATGAGAAAAGCACCACGAGGCACAGGGCAGGTGTGTAGCCTGGCTAACAGCTACCCTCACTTTCTCGACCACATAGTTTTCAGAAAGCAGCAAGTGCAAGGAAGGCAAAGAGCCGTCAGTGCTTCGGTACATTTCAAAAACCAGATGAGCTGTTATGAGAATCTGAGATTTAAAATAGAAGTCAGACTTTGCAAGTTATTAGTAGCAGCCAGAGAACCAAATTATATGCTGCAAGAATTAAAATGGGAAAGACAGCAGGAAAGTAAGTTTCTCCCAGAGTGACACATTTATGATAAAAATATGATGGGTGAGAATCACAAACTCCGGTGGGAAGCTGCACCGAGCAGCCATTAAAATGCTTGTCCTGGAGCGCCACAAAACAGCTCCCAGCCAGCGCCAAAACAAGTACAGCAAACGAACTCCAAGGCCGACGCAGGAGCAGCGAGTAGCTCCTCCTTCTGCCTGTGTTTGTAAGACACATGCAACAGCATATATCATGCACAGCCCATTCTGGGAAAACAAACACAAACATACATTGCACCATCCGATCTCTCTGTGAGAACTCAGGCATTTGAGATATTTTCAATTTTGCTTCATAAAATAGAAATCAAGACTTCGGAGGTCCCTAATCATGTTTTCTGCCTGTGAGAGGCCCCTCCCCAGCTTCTACTGTGGGTCCGCTGTGCTCCGGCATGGCTCCGAAGCACAGCCCCTGGTCTTTTCTGCCTCTGCTTCCAAACTCTTCCTTTTTCAACACCGCTCTCCACTGTTTATCATTCCTCACCTTCTCCTATCTAGGTCCTTGGTGTTTCTCCTAATGCATTTGTAAAGTCACTAGGAACATGAAATCAGATGACTGAAGCCTGCTTGTTCACGTGCACTCACCACACAAACCACATCCTGGCTCTGTTTCGACGGCCACTACCTAGCATGAAAACTCTTCTAATCTAAGCATGTCGGTGCCGCTGTACCTCCTCCAGGCCACAAGCTTAGTAGGCCTCACCTTTTTATTAACTTGGTGTCTCGCTTTGTTCATTGTAGGAACACAAAGACATTGAATGGTCCCCCAAAATGCCTATAAGTTATGACAACAGCGGAGACGCACAGGCATTAATTGGAATTAAGCAGCCACTGTGCAGAGGCTTAGGACAGAGCTGGGAAGATGGGCTTGCCTTCACCCCTCTCAGGCCTAGGTAAGGCCTGGGAATGTGACACACTGTTAGCACATTTTACAGAAAAGTCAATTAAAATGTACAAAATAAAGTGAACACACAGAAGGAAATGTGATTTGGGAAATGAACTGGTTAGCATTTACAGTAATTACTAGAGATTACTACCAAATTACTAACCAAATTACTGGCAGAATGGGCATATTATTCTACTGCTTATAATAACATTGCATACCAATTTCAAGTAATTGTACATAATTTCCTTGACGGAGTCCGGATAGCAATTTAAAACTGATCGCCAAAGTCTCCTCCCCTACCTCTGAAATGGAGCTTAATATTATTGTCACCCCAGGTCACCCCTCCGTTCTTTCTGTGCACTCCAGTTCCTTGCTCCTTTGGGTCACAACAGTAGCAGGATGGGACATAAAACTAAAACTGTTGGTGTTCGAAGTCAGGCCTTTTGACCGTGGGGGACATGCCTTGAGACGGGCTCAATCAAATTGCCAACAGACTCGGCGCCCCTAGATGCCACCATTTACACGTCATTCTGGGGGGAGCTCTGGGAAGCTATTTGCTTGACCTACCTCTACGAGGGAGAGCATGAGGCACTGGCGTTGGAGAAAATTCTAAACTGGGAAGAAGTGGGTGAAGGACCAAAAGTCTGTGGCTGGCTGGCGTCGGGAGGAGACGCTGACTTGCCACTTGGGGCTCCAGGTGCTTTTAGGACCCGCACACTGGAAGGGCAGAGGAAGGAAAAAGACCCTCCAAGAGGACTGGAGAAGGGCACGCGCCCCGCGGCCTCACTGAGGGAAGTCGCCCGAGCTTGACACTTGCACACCGCGTCTTCCTGGCCACTGGTGACCAACCCAAGAAGGAGTTCGCGGAACCCCAGAGGAGCCCACTGCCCACGACTGCAGGAGGCAACGGGCGGGCCAGACATAGGCGAGGGGGCCACTGTGGCACCCAGGGCAGCCGAGGGCACTCCTGACAGACGAGTGCCCTACAGTACCAGGCCCAGGCCTCGTACAAGTGAACCGGGCAAGATTCCAATTTAAAATATGACCCAAAAAAAAGGCTATCCTCAGAAAAGAAGAAATGGCACAACCAACTCTATCATAAAGGATACGCCAGTGACTGCAAAACTGTTGTTGTCTTTTCAAATCAGCCTAAACTGGATTTTCAAATTAGCAGCCCCAACTGTGACTGCAGTAGCTCGCATTTGTAGTGCTGAAAAGTTGTGTTCACAGATAAGAGACAACCATCTAACATAAGGCGACCACACTCCCGCTTCTCCGAATCTGGGAAATGTGGCTAATTTGCATATTTAGCATACATTTGCATTCTGTGTTCAATAGCCCCTAACTCTAATTATGTAAAATAAGATAAATTAGTACATTTCACTGCCATTACATTCTAGCCCTGTGGTTAGGTGCAAGGGAGACTGAACCCAACATTTTCCTCCTTCAAGGACCAAAGTCACTTGGTGTTTAGGCCATAAACATTTCAAGGAAAATTCTGAGCTGCGGCAGGAGAAAGACACGGCCAATGAGATGTGGAATTTGCACTGTGGATTTCTTCATCTAAGAAGTAAATTGAAAATATCGTCTTGGTCAAAAAGAAGCAAGAATGTATCTTACATACATTTTACAAGTATGCACAGAGCAAGGCAAAGGATTGTTGAATAATACAAAAAGTGGTGGGAATCCAAATCTAGAGCGCCAGCTCTGTGCCGCGTGCAAGTTCTCCTCAGTATCGGAATGTAAAGGTCTGCAGAGACGAAAGGAGTGCGAACAGTCATGGGAGCTGTGGAGAATGGCGACCGGCCACCAGGACAGTGCCACGTTAGGTAGGTGTCCGGCCACCAGGACAGTGCCACCTTAGGTAGGTGTCCTTTATATTTTCCCCTGTGTTTTAGGATGTCTTCACACTCTACTGCAAAAACGCTTGCTGCTTCCATCTTCGCTCCGTCCCTCCATCTGTTCCCATCATCTGTCAGGCCTCCCTTCATCCACGGTTTCTCTTATTTGATGGGCATGAATGGAGGACTTGCCTGTGTTCAGAAGTCCGTGGGGTTGAGAGCACGAAGCAGAACAAGGAAGGCAGACTCAGCTTGCTAGGAAGCCACCGGGGAAGCCAGCTGAGAAGGGGACTGCCGTATCCCAAGCACCTCTAGAGAAGTGAGGGGAAAAAGTGGTCAATGCGGAGAAGATCCAAGCTCAGACTTGCGTCAGGAGGGGTAGAAAACAGGGTTGGGCGGGCTGCGAGAGGCTCCAGGAGCAGAGCAGGTTTTGTCTGGCTCAGACAAGAAGAAGCAAAACGCACCTGAGAGAAACGCGCAGGCACTTCAGACACCGGGAGGCGCACACGCAAAATCACTTGTACAAATTAGAGGTTCCCGTGAAACAAACATGTGTTCAGTGTGTGTGGGAATAGAGAGAAAGGCCTTTCGTGTGTGGTGTTTGAGCAAGAGCTCACAGCGAGGTGAGCCTCGGGGCGAATGCCAGGACAGTCAGACTTGGAGCAGAAGCCCACCCCAATGCACACACGGAAGGACCAGCCTGCACAAACGCACGGCTCGCACACGCCCTGCGCAAGAAGTAAGCAGAACCGCTTAGCAGAAGCCATGCGAAGGCTGCTGCCAAACTGAGCGAAGTCACCTACAAAAACCATTTTGCACTTAATAGAGACCATTTAAATAGATGTTTTGAAAATGGAGTGGTGCAAGAAATCACATTAAATAATTAGGTCAGGTCAGGCACTGTGCTGGGCACACACATTTAGTCTTCTTGGTGGAAAGCACATACAGATGAAGAAATGGGAGAGAAAGCATAAGATGAATTAGTTCTGCAGAAAAAGCCCCTAAGAAGATGGCCACGCGGGCACAGGTGCCCGCTTCCGGTGGGGGGAAGGGAGCTCCCGGGAGGCTGATGCTAGCAGGAACAAAAATAAAGAGGATTTGTTTTTGTGATTGAGCTGTCCTCAAATGAAACAGTGAATGTCTTGTAGAACACAGTTTGATGTAGTTGGGTGATGGGCAACAACGTTGTTAAAGTTTTGAATCAAAATAAATAGTAAAAGTACAAAAACAGGAAAATTCAGATGGATAAAGGAAAGAAAGAGGAACAGGACTAGGCATTTTGTTATGCAACAACTCTATTTTTAGCATTTACTCTCTATTTTAAACTCTGTCATGCATTTAAAAGCTCTATGAAAGGAAATCATTCTTGCAATTGGTGAAGCTTTGAATTAGGAAGATTTTACACACCAGCCAAGCACACAGGGTTAGGAAATTGAGAGCAAAGACGGAATCCTCAACCTACCACACCCGGTTCTCCCTCCACTCTCAATACGTCCTGTGTACACTGAGCAACACAACGAGTGTGGATATAGACATGGCGATTTGAGATGACAGTGTACACCCAACAGGAAATACCCAGCAAGCAGTTAGACATAATAGGATCACAGATTTATAGACCTGAAAGGCATCTTAAACCTATGCAATCAGAGAATCAAAGTTATAAAAAGAGACTAGTCCTAGAGTTATTTCATTTGGGAGAAATTCACATACTAGGCAGTGAATGAAATCATGGTATGAGAGAAAATGTGTAATGCAAGGCTAATAGCTGTCCTTTACACGCACCCACCTTGTGCCGGAGGGAAAGGAAAATGCTCCTTAACTGGGTAAGGCAGACCCACCCTGGAAGGTGGTGAGGTGAAGGCCCTCCCTTCGAGGGAGACAGAGGAAGAGAAGGGGAGCAAGCAACCATAATTCTCTGATTGTCTCAGAGAAGTCACAGATGACAACATGATTGTCTGTGGGTGTTAGATACCGGTTGCCTTAGACTAAACTTGTCAAAGACACAAAGAGAAGAATTCAAGGAGTCAAATGCTGTGGGAAGACAGACTTCCTGGTGTTTCTTTATTTGACTAGATCTTGGAAAATAAAATACAGTTTATGAGAAAACATGCAGAGTGGGAATTCTGTGAAGATGTATCTTGGTTACAGCTCACTGTAGTTTAAAGAGAGAATACCACAAGGTTACGGTTTGTTGAGCTAAAAACTGTTGGTGGCAATAAACAAATTCAGAGCGATTCTCAGAGATGTGGGCAGGACTCCAATGGTGTAACAACTGCAGTCTACGACCCTCGCCATAGCCTGCAGCATTCTTATAATAATTAGGGATATTACAAAACTTTCTGCTAAAATATATAAGTGGCTGTACCTTGAGTGCTGTATCACTGAGAGATAACCGCTCAGACCCACAGCACTCCTGGTTTAAAATAAACAAACAAATTAGAGATCAATCTGCTTCCAAAGGGCCAGAGACTTAGCTGCATCGAGGCAGACCTGACCGAGCCCTGAGAAAGGCCACAAGAGCCTCACGCACGCTCGGCCAACCTTGCTTGACATGCATCGCGGAGGAGTCAGCACCGTGTGCCGCCACCTCTCCTCTACCTCCCCTCTCAACACCTAAATTAAGTTACCAATGAGCTACAGTGCGCCCTAACGTGGGTGCCGTGGTGGCCACGAGAGCCACAGCCTACAATCTCCCCCTAGATGGACTGTGACATTAGCTGCAGCACATTGTGGTGGACGCCACCTGACAGAAAGCTCTGAAGTATGAGGACCTGGAAAGGCCCGCGCTGCACCAGGCTGCGGAGCACTGTGTGGTGTCGTCTAGGACAGAACTGGGCGCCCTGCGATCTGAAGCCGCCTCTTGCTCATTAACATTCTCTTTGGGTGACTGAGCTAATTTCTGCCTGCGGTTAAACACGCTGTTTATAGTGCTCTAGTTGAGGGTCAAGAGGCAGACAAAGAACATACAATGAAACTCCTAATAATATCATCTGTTTCACGCGACATCACATTTTATATTGTTTTGTGCATGACACAGATGCCTAAACTACACGGCAGAGGAAGTTGGAGAGGTTGAAAGGCTTGCTCAGATATTAAAAGCATTTTATGGTCTTTGTTCTGCAGTTAAAAATATAAACATTTCAGTTTAGGAATCTCCAATAAGGAATGTTTTCTCTTGGGAGGGAATACGTGTAACGTTCATTGTCTTAAAGGTTTCGGAAGCATTAATTTCACAACAGCACATATGCAGTGTGCAGTGTCAAGCCGCAGAGAAGGAACAGCAGGACACCCTTCTCCCGCATCCTCAGGATGAACAGCTTAAGTTTCTTATGCGCCCCTTTCAACATTTGCGCCATATCTGTGTGAATTTCACAAGACAGAGCAGCCATACATATGAGCATACCATTTCATTTTCTAGTTTTACCCAAACACAATCATAACGCACACACTGCTCTGCAACTGTCTTTTTTGCCGTGAAATGTGTCGTAAATATGTTTCCATAACAGAGTGAGGGCTACTGTGTCCCATTTAAGGGTTACAAATCATTCCTTTGTATGTATTGCCATAATTCATATAACTGGCCCTATAATGATATGACTTAAGCATAATTATTATTATTTTTAAACATTAAATTTTTAGTCTATCAAATTAAATAATTGCACAGTCATCTGCGACCACATTAACAAGCCCCCTCAAACTTATGCATTTAAATATCACAGACACAGACTTTGGGATACACAAAACATTTCCGAAGGGAACGCAAGAAATGACGAAGTTGTTAACGCCGTATAACAGGAACCAGGACCTTAGCTAAGGAGAGAGCAGGCATGGCTCGCCTCTGTTCCTTGGTGCCTGAGCTCAAACTGGGCAAGGGGAGAAGTAAGATCTGGGCAAGCCAGGGCTGGCAGGATCCACCCAGGACCCCCATTACCCGGCCCCTCAGCAGGATGGCTGGGAAGACCAGTGCCTTCTGGACAGGTCTCCAACATGGCGGTGTTCTCTGGGAACCCCCACTCCTCCCCAGTAGCCTTCAGGCAACTTTCCCAAACCAGCTGACCTGGCCCCAGATGCTGTCGCTGGCTGGGAACAAGCCATCAGGGAAGACCAGTTTCCCACCAAGGGACAGAGCCAAGAAATAGTGGCCTGGTCATGGATGGGATAAGAGATATCGGCATAGACACAGAAGAGCATCTTGGGGATTCTGTATGCCACACTGTCATCAAAGGATCTGGCCCTGCCTCTGTCCCTTGAAAAACTCTTCCTGCCATGAGAAATGAGCTTGAGTCACACGTCCTCACTTCCGGCATGTGCATCCCTGTGCATCGTCATGTCCTGCTTGGGAACGCTGATGGGCTGCTCTCACAGAAGGACCATGGATCCTCCACGGTGGGCAAAAATGGGTTCGCAGTCCCAAATACCCCAGAGCCCTGTTTTATCAGTAAAAGTAGGGGGTTGAATTAAATTAGGTTCCAGGTTGTGTCAGTTACTTTTCACTTATTCCTGGGACAAAATACCTGACACACAAAATTAGGAAGTAAAGGTTTATTTAGTTCACAGTTTGTGGAGGTTTCAGTCCATACTCGGCTGGCTCCAAGGCAGAGCGGCACGTGGCAGAGAGCAGCAGTTCATGGCCGCAGAAAACAGTGAACAGCAAAGGGACCCACAGCAGCTGGGGCTTCTGGCCAGCCTCTCTCCCCTCCTCTTATACTATAAACAAGCTGCTCCGGGGCTGGGGCTGTAGAGCTCGCTCAATGTCCTCAATGTCTGGGCCCTCCTCTTGCGCAGGACGAGGATGCTTACAAACTAAGAATCCTGGCTCTCCGCTGAGTCACCTAGTTTCACCTCTAAACTTCTCAAGTTAACACAATGGATCAACCAGCACACAGGCCCCTCTCAGTGATAAAATCCTATTTTCCTAAGACCGGCTCTTTGTATGTCAGCTTCCAACTCTCTGTTCTAAGAAGGAAGGACAAAGAATAGGGAAGCTGACACAGCTCCATCTTACTGGCCTTCAGCATTCGCCCCAAAGGCAAAGTCCAGCCAGGTGCAAAGAACAGGGGAGCTCGTGACACAGCCGGGCTGTAACCCCTCCCCCTCCCCCTCCCCTCCCCTCCCCCCTCGCGGGCCACCTGTGTGAGATGCAATTAGCATGGCCACCTTCCTGAATAGGGAATGAGGAACCAGGATTGGGACCCTAATCTAGGTGAAGGCCTGACATAAAATGGGCGTGCCTGGCAGAAAAATTCACTATAAGGAGTCGTGGCTTTTTCTTTCCTTTTCAGACCATGAGACTGAGATAGGAGAAAAAAAGATTGGGTTGTTGTGATAAAATATGCTTTCTAACTAAAAGAGCATCACGCACATCAGGGGTTGCTACTCTAAAGCCTCTCTGCTCCCTCCTCGGCACCTCTGGCTTCTATTCCTCCTCAATTGGCTTCCCAACATCCTCTGCCTAAAACGCCTCATGGAAAATATATTTACAACCCCAGAGACAGCTTTCCTCCGGGATTTATATTTAGCAAATAAAAACCAGGCCAGGGCCAGGTTCCCCCCAGTCCAGGCCTCAGGGCTGCCCAGGTCAGGACAGAAGGTCTCTTCCCATCCAAGGGATCTATAGGATGCAAGTGGAAAACTTGGCCTTCTGACAGGGGAGAGCTTACTGACGAAGGGGAAGGTGGCTAAAGGAAGGAGGAAGAACAAGGAAAAGCAGGGCTTGCCGGAGCGGGACCATGTGGCTACGAACAGCACAGAAAGTCCCACAGAGCCACTTGGAGGCAAATGACTGAGGCCAGGTGCCCCCAGGCAGATGAGAGCACCCCAGCTCTGCCTTCCTTTCTTGGCCCAGCACAGTTCACTATGCGGGTCACTAAGTGGGATGGGCAGTGTCTCTCGGGATCCAAGGTGAGCCCTATGGCTGAGGTGTGAAAGGAGCAGGGAGCTCAGTCCCGCCTTCCACATCCCAGAGACGAGGGGGAGAGAAGAGAGAATGGAGAGAGAAGAGAGGAGAGCCTCCTCTCAGCCACCTTCATCTTCACTGGCTTCCCTTTCTCCTCCACCCATCTACTGTCCTTGTCCTTGCGAAGCAGATGAAGGGAGAGGAAATGTCATTTTTCTGGGGATGCAGGGAAAGCTTCTGTCTTAAATAAATGACAGTTGTCTGTATTATTTGTCTGTTTGTTTTACTTTGCTTTGTTTCATTTCAGTCCTTCTTGGTCACCTATAAATCACTGAAAATCACCTCACCATTCCCTGAGCCTGTGGGGCTCTCCTGCTGTGGTGCAAAGGATGAGAACGGGGCAAGGCAAATATCTCTAATGTCTTCTTTCAAAACTGAAATGCATTTTAATAATTGAAAGCTGCAGCTTTTTCAGTCACTTGATAAATTATTTACAAATTTTACAACAAAAAAAATTCTGTTCCTTTCACAAGTTCTGGAACATTAAATCATGTCAGAATAGATGAAAAGGACAAATCAACTCGAAACTCCTAGAAATCACACATTTCCCTTCTGTATCTGAGGGCAGCGCCATGGTTTACAGGGCACTTGGCAGCTGGAGATGGCTTTACAGGACCGACACAAGGGACAAGGAACATGGCAGGAAAGGAACGAGTGATTCAGCAGAACAGATTTTGGGGCTCTGTAGAGAACGTCTTGTTGCTGACCTCAGGACGGCCGCATGCGCAGCACTTCAAGGAGATCTACACGAAGACACAAGTGTTGCCCATCGCACGTGTTAATTCTGGACAAAGAAGAAGCTGCCACGATGCTGGCTTTCACAGCCAGATGTTTGAACACCTGGAATCTTCTCACTGGTGTGACCAACTTCTAGGTGACTACACCCTGCCCAAATGTCCTTCAGCTGCATAACAGGCCAATCTTTCTGTCCTCATAGAATGGACAATATCTGCCTATCAGAGACTTTTAAGCCAACACTTTCAAATCAGATGAGAGCAGTACCCCAGCACCTGGGTACCTCGTAGCGGAGGCTCTTGGAGTCTTGCTACTTTGGCAAAAAATACTCTCTGAAAGGTGGAAGTGAAGGGTACCAGAGAATGGGGCTGTGCCACTGCCCCTCCACACCGCTCTGTTCAGAGCAGCTGCCTGCCTGCCAGCAGGAGCATTTTGTCATCAGTAGCTTGCTCTTCTGGAGCAAAGAAGGTGGGTTATTTTGTAGGAAAACTCTGGAGGATGCCACACGACCCTAACACGGGACAGCAGACAGGAGACATGCCTAATTTATTTTGTGCAAACTAGATGTAGATACGGTAGCTCTCTACCACTTTAGTAGGAAGGAGGGTAATTCTTAAATTTAGTGGCAAAATCTGAAACAATTTCATATTTTAGGCAAGGGATTCTCAGTAGTTTCCATGCTCATTAACAAGCCAACATTTTATCTTTGAGGCTGCTTTGTAAGTCTTTTTTACCTTCTGTTCTCTTCTTCCTTTAATAATCTAATTTTTTATTTAAAAAATGACCTGATATCTATTTTCAGGGAATTCTGAGGTCAAGGGCATTCTTGGACGCAGCTGAGTACAGGAGAGAATATCTTATCTTCCACTTCAAACAAGTCCTATAAAGTCAGAACCATCTTGCTGAGGATACCTGCTTCACCCTCTGAATTCCATGCTCAGCTTCCAGGACATCAAGTTACAAAAGCACCAACCTTTCAGAAGCCCAGGCTCCTTTAACTTTAATTCAACAAGATAGACACAGGCCTCCACATCAGAGCCCAGAGATCAGAGAAGCGAGACAGCAAAGGAGAAAAACGGTTGCGTTTCCAGCACATGCTGTTTATTTATTTATACATACAACTTCCTACCCTACAAAACTGAAAGAGCGGCTGCAAGGCTGCATATAAAAAAGCAAGATAAATTAAAAATAGGAAAAGAAAAATCACCCTAGAATAGAAAGTAGGAAAAGCAGAGACAACGGTAGATCTTCCCAGGCCCTGCCCCATCCTTCGCATCCACACCCCTCCCCTAAGGATGTCACCCCCTGTGACCCCACAAGGCCTGACCTTGCTTTGTCCCATGTGGTTGGGTGTCCACTTTAAAGCAACACCCTGCGCTATTCTCCTTAATAGAAATTAGCACGTGTAACTTAGAACACTTTCGCACATCAGGTAAGGTAGTTAGAGGTGTCTATTGGTAGCTTCTTGGAAGTAGAGGCTATAAGAATCATCTGTTCTTTTTGCCAAACATCTCTCTCTTGGCTCCAAGGCCAGTTACGCTGGTAACTGTGTTTACGTGTTGGCACGCCAGCGGTGGGGAGCCTCTGCGATGGCACCCTTGGGCTCGCGGTCATCTCCACTGGACACTACAGCTGACCTAGCCGCTATTCCTCCATCTCAGCTCCTCTCTTCCCATCACTGCCCCGGAGTTTTCTTAAAACACCAGTATTTCAGATGCAGCTTCCACGTACAGTGGCTTTCTGCTACGCCGACCTTGCTGGAATCCGAGCTCTGTGAGACCAGTAATTCTGCGCATATTTTCCTCTAGACCTCCAGTGCCCGCTGCCATGAAGCGCGGCTCAAAGTTAATGGATGGACAAATGAGTGAATGAAGAAAGAACTCCCTGGAGTAAGACCTTGCCTTCCTAACTTGGTTTAAATACTCTATTTATCACTTTCAGAGCTGGGGGAGGCAAGTGCATGAACGAAATTCTACTAAAATCCTGGCCTTTCACCTTGAGTGTTTACCAGCAGCCTTGTCTTGTTTTTCCGTCTCTGCCAGCCTCCAACCCTGCCGCAGCGAGCCCAGTGCGTCTCCTTTCTGGGGTTCTTCCCTCTGCCTGTGTTCAGGTCTGTGCTAGTTAGTGCAGCGTCAACTTGGGGTAGCCTTCAGATCTGCCCCAGGAGGTGGTGACGCACACTTCTGGAGTAGTCTGGGTGCTCATGGAGGAGTGGCCTTTGGGCCTTCTTGGTCCCTCCCCTTCTTAAGTCACTAAGAACCAATCAGCTTTGCTGTGCAGTGCCCATCCACCATGCTGCTGCCGTGAAGCAGCCAACCAGATTCTAAAGCCCAAAATCAACCTTTCCCTCTGTATGCTGTAGGCGTCAGGTACTGGATCTCAGCAACGAGAAAGCTGACACATGGGGGCCCGCGGTTCCCACTCCTGGATGACTCGCTTCATCAATTCAATTCTGCCAGCTCTATTTCCTCTGCTCCTTTTCAGCAGCATCTCAGAATTCTGTCCAAACAAAGCTTAAATATTAAAGCAGAAGGATTCAGGTCCTTCTCTTCTGTCCTTCCCAAAAGGACGAAGCTTTTGTTCCCTGATCATCACGTACAAAACTCGAGTACTACTGGACCATGAAGACGCTGAACAGGCGAAGGGGTCAGAATCAGTGAGAAGGGCAGGACACCCCAGCGAGGAAGCAGAATTGATCCCAAAGTGCACCAAGGAGGGCAAGATCAGGAACACATTCCAACCATGTTAGAAGAGAGTTCTGGGTAGTGAGGCCAGGGAGGGAGGTCTCTGTGAGGGTGGAAACAGTCTTGTTCCCTCTTGAGCACTGGGGGAAATGCAGAAGCAGGAATGTCAAGGTACTTTTGATGTACAGAAAGTGATGCTTTTTGGTTCTACAAAGTACATATTCATCTGCATTCCAATTGCACTCCTCGTGCCTGTAGGACTCCTACTTATTTATCCCACTAATGAGTAATGCAGGAGGGCAGAGACTGGAAGGAAGAAGGCTTTGTTGGTTCCATCCTGAGGCTGGCATTCTTGAAAACAAAATTTTAAGCAAAGGTTCTTCCTATACCTGATACTATGTACCCACTTCTTCCTAAGTTCCACAAAGCTTGCCCAGTCCACGGCAGGTAACTCCCTCTTCCCACCCCACTTCACCACTTTGTCATTGACCTTTCACCCTCACTCATCCACTCTTCTTGAAATCATTAGTCACCTTGGTTCAGGACAGAGGATGCCCTTGAACATTTCATGTTTACAGTATCACATGACATGTTTGGTCCCGTGGTCAAGATCTATAATGCGTCATGTCTAACCCACCTCACATGGTTCAAGCATCACTCAGGAAACAGGCCTTGGACCATGTTAGGAGGACAGCAGGGAGGCTCCAGGGCAGCCATCTCCTCTGCCACTGGGCACTCAGCAAACCCAGGGCTATGCTCTTATTTGGATCCCTGAAATCAAGCTCTGAGCATAAGAGCCTTGAAGTTTCTCCTGGTCTCGTGTTGAGGAAGAAGTGCTCTCCTCGCCTCCCCTGGGAATTCATCTCCAAGCCCACCAGGAGAATTCTGTGAAGGGTACCACAACCCATATTTCTGATGTCCAATTCCTTCATTGCCAGCTTCTTCTGAAGCCCAGAAGCAGGAATTTGGGAAAACTGTAAAATTAGTTTGGTGACTGCTTTGTGAGCTCTTGCCAGTGTCCACCACCTGGCTTGAATATGGAAGCACTTTGCTTCCACTGTTTGGGGAATTCAGACAAAACTGAAACAGACTGCATTACAAAACAAGGTTGCAATGAGGGCACGCTGTCCCTCTGGTTTTCTGGCTTTAGAAACTCAAAGTGGGGCTGGAAGTTGCCCCGGCCTACTCCCATTTATCAAAGCACGGTATACACTGGGTATGTGTGTGGCACTAGGGACTGAGCCCAAGGCCTTTCCACTGAGCTAAGTATCCAATCCTTGTCTCGCTTTTTTTCTTTTGAGGCAGTATCTCACTGTCACTAAGCTGCCCAAGCTAGGCTTGAACTTGGGGTCTCCCTGCCTCAGCTTCCGAGAGTGCTGAGATTGCAGGTATGCGCTATCACACTCGGCTTCATATTTCTCTTTTCGTCTGGATGTCACCATTGACTCGCAAACACCTGGGGTGTGAAGACTGCATGTTCCATAGACACGACAGCGCTGCCACACCACCATCACGATGCCCCCCACGCATGCACTCTTCTGTCTTTTCTCCTAGGAAAACCCAGTTGATTATTAAAACATGCCCAGGTTTTACTATATCCACTTCTTTACCCGTTGCTTGGTCTTTAGCCTACTCCAATTTAAGTTCTGGGTTGTTTCCAGCTTTAGGTATGACAAATCATGCTGCTATGAAATGGGCGCACATACATCACTCTGGAATGATATTTTCCTAGTGTAAGAAATTCAAAGAGTAAATAAGACCCAAGAGGCACAGTAGATACTGAGAAAGGGAAAGAAACTGCTCATAAGGAAAGAACGACTGGGATGGGAAAGAGAGTGAGACAGAGAGTAAGAGAGAGACAGAGAAAAGCAAGAGAGAGAGACAGAGAGAGACAGGGAAGGGGAGGAGGAATGGAGGGAGTCACAGAAGAAGGAATGAAGGAAAAACATAGATTCATATACACAAGATAGCAGAATAATTGCTTACTAATTTCCACTGGTTTATTGGAAGGAACAGCCGATGCTTCATTGTTGGATCCATTTTGCATGCCTGTATTTGGTAACAACTACTTTGAAGATAACAATGCAATATAACAATGGTTGTTGATCTCCTATCATCTTACTTTGAAATTCTGTGGGGTTTTTTATTCTCTTTAAAATAAAAAACGAGTTCTGGTCTTACATTTCATTGAGATTCATTCCAGTAATGTCACCGATGATCTTCTTACTAACCTCAACAGACTTTTCACCACTCTTTGTGTGGTGACTCAGCACCAAATGTTCAGGTCTTTGAGTAATTCCTTCCTCTTACGCCAGTCTCTCCCACACTGCTCATATTTTGAGAGTCTCTCTGCTGATGTTCTGGCTTGTGCTCCCTCCCTCTCAGTCAGGTCCAAGTCTCCAGGACTGGAGCTCTCCACAGCTCTGTCCAGGGCAGTCTCCTGCCCCTACTTTCTTTTCCTCAGCACTGGCCCTGCCCGTGACCACGGTGCCCCGAGCCCGGGAAACCCGCTCTTCTACCCTGTGCGCCCTGCAGTGTTTCTGACATCTTTTACCTTCAAGGCAACCCCAAGGCCCCAAGCCATCTCACAAGAGCTCCCCCAAACCGGTCTCCCTTCTGCACTTCCAACTTCAGTGTGCCGCCGCCCAGTAGCCCATCCATTATGCCCGTCAGAACACGGCGCTACTGTTAGCACCTCTCTTTTCTTCTCTGATACCCAGCCCACCATGACACCTTACTGATTCTACCTTCAATGGGCTTTTCAGATCTGTGTTCTTCTGACTCCACCTGTCACTACAGTCCACACCACCGTCACACCTGCTCTAGCATATCATTGCTTCGTATCCCAAAGGATCCCTGCTGTACTCTGCCTCTCGGTGTCCCACCCCCGCATCACAGCCCAGTGATGCACGCGAACACTTCAGGTCCTCGTCCTCCACACCTCACGCACACACACATCCTCCACTGGCTTAATGAAATGAGCACACCAGCATACTTGGCCTAGTCTCCGGGCCCCCTGTCCTCCAGCTACACCAGCAGGCTTTCCTGCTTTCTGCCCCATGGAGCTGTTCTTTCTGAATGGAACGTTCTCTAACCAAATTGACCCCAACTTGTTCCACTCTGCATTTGGAGATATAAACCCTGGCGTTCCTACTGAGCCCACATCCTCCTCTCAAACCTCTCTCTCCTACTTCAGGGAGCTGCGAGTAGTTCTCTATTCTACCACCTGGTGCCCTTGCAATCTCAATGATATATGGGACTGTCTAAAGTTTATCTCCCAATTTTGCTCCTTATTACAGTCCCCTTGGGCAGCACAGTGCCTGCAATGGAAGAGTAACTAAATAAACATCAGCTAAATAATTAAAACTTCCCCAAGATTAATTACCAATGAACAACACCGTATCGTCCTAAGTTAACTTAGTGATTGAGAAACGCTGTTAAGATTTTCTGACTCTCAGTTTCCTGGAGTTTACAATGAGAAACCATAGCAGGCGTGTCCTAAGGGGTGAATACTCAAGGTGGTGGTGAGGAAAGCAGACCAGCATGTAACGCTAAAGGTTGGCTTTCTTTGTTTCTACAAAATAGACACGCGTTGTCGCCTGAATTCAGGGGGTGAAATAGAATCAGTGGTAGCTCAGAAGGAAAGCAATATAAGTGGGGCACAGGTCTTCCACCACCACCAGTGTCGCCCTGGACAGCCCACATTGTACTAGGAAGGTTGTTCTGCGTGTCAGGAAATACGCGTCATGGGCTCTTCACCTTTCTGTTTCCTGGTGACAGCAGAAGAGTTATCACAAGCAGTGAAAGAAAAGATAAAGAGACACAGCAGAAAGAAAAGAAAGACAGACATGACAGTTTCCAAGAATGGCAACTGGGTGATTCAAATGCATCTTGATTTACACATGACAGATGTGTTCCTGAAAAATATGTGTAAACTGAATCATACTTTGAATTCACGGGGGAATCTTGGTATTAAAAGGAATCATCTATTGAATCCTTCTGGAAAAAAAAAAACAAAAACACCACCAAGATGACTTCCTCTCGCGCCTGAGCTTGTACCACGGGCATTATGTAATCCCTTTCCTCTCCACTCTCGGGTAAATTTAGGTATGACTTATGTAAATGAAGAGACTTTTAAATGTTAATTTCTGATAGAAAACCTTCTATTGGGAGTCCAGCTGAAAGGAAACATTCAGTAAATCAAAGCCCTGCACCCGTGTAGCTAGAGATGACTGTTTATCACAATGTTCCGGCCATTCCTGAGAGAGCTAAGAGTCCAACCTTCTCCTCAAATGGAGACAGGATAATCCAGGGCCACTTGCTCAAAGGTGACATAATAAGTGTCACTCCAGTAGGGATCAGGCCTGAGAACACTGAGCTTGGGATGAATTAGTTAATAGCTCAATCAGCTTGGAACGAATAAAAATAAGGAGCTTCTTTTGCAAGCCGTCCGTAGGATTTCAGTGGAAGGATGCTGGCGCATGGCACTGGGGCTAGCCCTGTGACGAGCACCTCTCTCCTGAGCCGCATTTGTCTGAGAACTGGAAGCCAAAGGCACTGACCGGAGACTATGCAAGAAAGAGGTATTGATAAAGACATTTTATTAAGGTACAAAGATGTTTTATTAAGACACAAACCTGTATGGGACTAGAGGAGGAGACCTTTCGATAGTACGTACATCATTAATGATACCAGGTTGAGATGTGTGAGTCTGCCGAGCAGTTGCGAGTTCCCTCTCCTTACTTGCCAAATTTCCCGATAAGGCTGGTGTTACTGTCACTTGACACATGGCTTCTACAATGTAGGAAACCTATCTGGTCACAGAGGCCACCTGCCCCTTCCAGAAGGGCTGCCGTGCAGCCGTAGCTCCTCTCTCTGATACGCATGTCGCGCCCACTACATGAGCTCGGAGACATTTTCCAGCTCTCAGAATGGTAGGAACTTCTGGCAAGAGGCACAGTGCCCAGCACAAGCAGGCGTTGTCTTGGAATAAGCTCTGACTGTTCAATACTGAGTGAAATGAAGAGAGGAAGAGAGCGACAACTGGGACTCTGACATCACCCCGTCCCTGTGCTCCTGGCCCACACTGAAGTAATACAGTATTACAGCGGCAAAGCAGGGGACTCCTTCGGGAATCCTAACTCCTCCCTGTCACCCTGTCACTGCAGAGAAACAGGAGACACACACA
>NDGN011359197.1:0-10189 GCA_002564285.1 Tympanoctomys barrerae | reverse complement strand
AGCAAGTGAACATTCCTTCACATTCCTCTCAATTATAATGGAATCCTTCCTCTAATCAATAAGATTGGCACCAACTGGGGATGCTTTCTTTTGAAAGAAGTTTCTTTATGCAAAAGTTGTTGAAGCAGTCAGGTCACCAAACTGAAGAGTTTGGAAATCAAATTCATAAATTTCTGCCGGAAATCCAGTTTATCTCCAATTTTCCTTAACTGAGCAGCACACTCAACTTCCAGCTCTAAAAAGGAAAGCAAAATATCAAATTAACATTTGATTGACAGTCCTAACTGTAACAGCAAGAGTTTACATCCTCAGCCGAGGACATATTTTTTTAAATTTCAGCTTTATATGCACATTTTCCCAAAGTGAAAGACTATTCACAACATACACACATACTAACCCATTTTTAGGCATGTAAGCATTTATTTCCATATATATATATATATATTTTTTTTTTTGGGGGGGGGTGGTTGGAGGACTGAGGATTGAACTCAGGCCCTTGCGCTTGCCAGGAAAGTGCTTATTATACTAAGCTATCTCCCCGGCCCTCGAATATAAAATCATCCAGAAAGAGGCAAGAGTTCCCTCTCAAAGTATACTAATATACTTCCTATGTCAAATACTACTACAGTACTATTAGTCAACCTTCTGCCCAGCCAGATGACTTTCTCTTCCTTTAAAACTGACCGGGAACAGATGTCTACTTGTGTTGTTTTTGAGTACATTTGTATTATTTCATAGCTCAAATTATAGGTGCCTCTCTAATAGACAAATCAAAACTTTACTCTTTCTCACATTAAAGTATTTTTCTCAAAATTAAAAAAAATTTATCCACAAATATTATTTACAAACATCCATGCTCTAAATAAAATTAAGTTTAAAATTCTCTACTCATGGGGTCAGGGAGATGGCTCAGTGGAATAAGCGCTTTCCTGGCAAGCGCAAGGGCCTGAGTTCAATCCCTGGTTCCGCCAAAAAAATAATAATAATAATAAATAAAATAAAATTCTTTACTCATAATTATGATTTCCTTCAACATTTTCAAAGAGAACTCAAGAGTTGTTCTACTTTGTTCTATTTCAAGAAAATGATAATCAGACTACAAATTTCAATCTGCTTTTTTTCTTTTAAAAAGACCCTGCAAAGATTCTATTTGGGCTCAAAAAAAAAAAAAAGAGAGAGAAATAAAACATGTATAGTGAATATTTAAACCTACATTTCAACTAAAAAGAACTGAATTAAATCTTTTTTTTTTTTTTTTTTTTGGGCAGAACCAGGAATTTAACTCAGACCCTTGCGCTTGCCAGGGAAATGCTTATTCCACTGAGCCATCTCCCCAACCCCTCAATAAATCTTTCTTAAAGGTTAAGAAAACTAATAAATCTTTCAAGATGTTATGTTTTTATAGGCTAAGACAGGCGTGTGTGGTTGTCTAGACCCCTGGGTTGGACCCTCAACACCTCAAGACACATCACCCTGCATGCAATTTTAGGAGCACTGAATTCTGTGAAGCAAAAAAAAATCACTCCTATACAGGTGCTAATAATATGTTTTAAGCAGAGCTTTTTACTGTGCTTCTGTTACCTGACAATGGGGAAAATCCCAAAAGTGCTTTTTTTTTTTTTTTAAGTGCTTTGTTCTGATTAGGCCATGTTATCATAAATGGCTGACAAAGTTTTCCACCCCAAGGTAGAGCCAGGCAGAGCAGGCTAGTGTCAACAGCCCTGGTCACTCTTGCAATGTACCACATTTCCTGAGCGTGTGGGATAGAAAATGGAAGGGGAAAGGGGAATGTATTTAGGCTGATGTAATCACAGCATGGCCCAAGGAATTTCCAGCCAGGAGCCTTTATGACCGGCCTCGTTAAAACCCTTTAGCAAGTGACTATAGCCTTTCATAGGATTTACAAAATGGGATGGGATACAGGGACAGAGTGTGGAGAGCTGTGATGGGGGAGCATAACTGAAAAGTCCAAGTGGGTTGTCACCTCCTCTTCATCCATCCCCAACCCGCCTCCTTTCTAAAAGGTCTGTTAAAATGTTAACTAAAGAAGAAGACCTCCCAGGCGCTGAAACTCAGGAGTCCGGGCCTCCATAAAGCACCCATCCCGAACCCATCAGCTCAGTCTTCAGTTCTGGTGCGGTGGGGAGAGAGAGCTTAGCATAGTATCAAGCTTAAACACTGCTTTTGTGCTAGCTCAGCTACCACTGCCCCCCCCCCCCAGGGGACCGGGAAGTCTCCAAGGTGTCTGCGGAGGTAGAAGAAAGTGTGGGCCTGGGGAAACTCTGAGAGGCAGGTCAGACCGGCCAGGGCTGAGAAAATGACTAGCCCGGGGCGACACCTGCACTTGCGCTTTTTGTCTCTTTGGTCCCTGGTGGGGAAGCAGCTTTCCGACTAAACCAGGAGCTGCTGCAAGCCAAGGCCAGGAGGAATCGCGAGTCCGCAGGTCTAGAACTGCCAGAATAGTTTCCTGAAAGTGTAGCACAGGCACGCGCTGGGGCACAAACCCGACCCAGGCTCGCTGCCTAGTAAACTCTTGGGACACCTGGAGTCCCCTAAGGCTAACCCGGACCCCACTGCCTGTGCCGGGACTCCGCACCTGCGGGCGGCCGCGTGGGAGCCTGCTGCGCGCTCTTCCGCGCCTTCTGCCCAGGCATCTCTGCAAAAACCTCCAGGACTTCCGAGGCACAAGCCAGGGTGTTCAGTTGGTCTCCGATTCTCCGGAGCTGGACAGCACAGTCAACTTCTAGCTCTGAAAAGGAAAAATCAAAATGAACAGTGACAACAGTCAAGGCTGCAGGCAGCAAGTAAACGCCCCCTTTTTCAAGATCATCCCCGAGACACTTCTCTTAACCTTAGCTTTGTGTGGACCTGTATCTCAAATATGAGAAAGATGCACAGTAAAAATATACACACTCCGAAAACCTTAAAAAAGTGTAAGCTGAAGTAAGTCTTGCTTTCAAACATGGAAATTCAATGTGAAACACTCCTACTTTCTCAAACTTTAACAACCCAGGGGGATGTCAGGATCTCACTTTCGGATTTGTCAGGGAACAGAAGTCAAATTCTAAACATATGCATTGCTTCTAAGTAGATTTGATCTTCAAATAACAGTATTTCATAGCGCAATTATGCCCTCCTTTAAAAACTCCTTGATATTTTCTCTTAAGACTCATAAAAATGTTACTCCCGAATTAAATGCAATCCCTAAAATAACTTAAAATTTGTTACCCAAATCAGTCTCTTCCTATAAGCCCGATCTGTATCATGCCTTATCTACATAAAAAAATGATGCAAAATGTAAGTTTATTTCTTATGTTTGCTACTTTTTACAATTTAGGCAGTATTATTAACTGAGTATTATTTTTTAACTGAGTATTATTTTAAGAAAAAAATCAATCTTACAATTTCCAATTAAATTTTGTCATAAAATAAGTTTAGCACAAAATCCGTGTATTGTAATTTTTAAAAATACTTCAAAGAGCAATTTAGGGTCTTTTGGTTTTCTTCAAGAAGACTACAAATATTAAAAATAATCACAAATACAATTAACAATCTAGTATTTTGTGAATAAGTCCCTACACTTAAGCTCAAAATGAATGAGATGCAAATTTATAGTGAAGCAAACTCTAAAACTTACATTTCAACCCATTTCCCCCTCCTGTCAGAGCTGAGTGAAACCGTTCCTAACCTCTTCTAGGGACTTAATCATATAATACACAATTTTTAATGAGCTTCACGGTCAAGCATTTTGAGTATTTACAAAGACAGTAACAGATTAACATACAGTCCTTAGAAAATACCACTGAACACAATTTTGGAAGTTTTGTATCTCACAATCATCACCTTTAACAGCAGCTTCATAGGCCGGTATAGAGCCTATTGTTCATGGTAAGCTTTATTAAAAGTTACTAACATTCAAAAAAAAAACCCACAAGAGCAGCAACAGCAGCAGCAAAAAAGTGTCAGAAAATACGTTCTGATTGTTTGCGGGGTGGAGGGGAGGCAGAGATGGAACCCAAGGTCTAGCACTTTCGGGCAAGGACTATACTGCAGAGCTACATCTCCAGCCTTGTTTGCTTAATTTTTTTTTTTTTAACTGCAGTTACACATTGGTAAGTGTACAATGTCCAATTAAGTTTGAGAATACCTTTCCTGTCTCTGTTGGAAACTAGGTAAACTGATCCTGAGAGGGCGATATACACAACTTAGACATTTCAAAAGTATAGTCAGAACTCTTGGACATCACAAAAGGTGAGCACAGCTTCTCCATCCCGAAATATGGCCAGGACGAGCAGCCTGGTGCAATTTGGCCATGGTCACACTGCCGATGTACCACTTCCTGTGCATGCTCTATCACCCGCGGGACTATAAAATGAAAGTAAAGAAAATGTGGGGGCCTAAAAGTTGTCTGACGTAATACCAGTGTGCCCGGAGCCCGCTTCCGCCCCCACTGCCTTAACAAGGACTGCGGGGAAGCAGCCTGCATTGTACTTCTCCTTAAGGAGAAGGGGAAAGCAGCTTTGTGGCCTGGTCAGAATGCAGTTCCATCCCTGTCTCAATATTGAATTCCCTGCCAGGGCGCGCAGCCTTGAGAGAGCCCTCAGATGAGCTTCTGGATGCGCCCGAAGGCACGAGGCAGGGCGCAGTCAGCGTCAACTTGGAGGCTCTGGGCTTTCAGCCCCTAACCTAGAAGGGCGGGCATCCGCGCCCACCTCGACCTCCAACCTCCACGCCGATCCCGCGGGAATTAGGTTTCCGCGGGCGGCAGCTGGTGGTTACCTGCCAGTGCCCGCGTGGAGTTCGGTTGCGCGCTCGTACACACTTTCCCAGGCATTTCCCCGGGCACCGCCGCGATCTCTGCTGCGCTCTCGGAGTCCGCGCCCGAGCCCCTGAGCTTCGGTAGGGCGCGGCCTGAGCGCGGGGCTAGCGCGGGACTGACGGGTACCACGGGCGCCGCGCTCACAAGTACAACCCAGTTCCGTAGCTGCTGGAACCTATTACCGCAGTGGTGCCCGCTCTCAGGTCTTTTGAGGACTTCCCAGGTGACGTAGGGAAACTTGAGCCAGCCCCGCCCCTGTCCCCGCCCCCGTTCCCGTCCCCTGGGAGCAGCGCGGGGTTTGAGCCGCGGTCGCAGCCTTGCGCAACCTGCTCGGAAGAGTGGCAGACCTGCCTGGGCACAGACCCGCGGAGAGCGTGGGAATGACTTCCTTAAAAAGAAGGGTGCAGAACCAGGGGGTCGGCTTTGAGAATCTGCGAATCCCCCCAAGTCAAGTCCAGGGTGTGTGGGGTTTATGAGCGCCCAGAGAGGTTTTCCCGGAAGGAAAGTTGGAGGCGGGAAGTGGCCAAACTCCTCGTGCTTATCAGAAATTGACTATTAGAGACTTTTGTAAACAAACAAGTTAGAAAAATTTGCAAACTCTGAACAAGGATATTACAGGGAAGTAAACTCTAATAACAGTGGAAAAGGTGTCAGGAAAGTAATAGGTCCAAGAACAACTTAGACATTGGAATTGTTGTGAAGTTGCTGCAGACTTAAAGGCCTGACGCGCGAGGCTGAGCACTGTGGCGCTCTGGAAGCGTCGGGTCCTGGGCATTGATAGCGGCAGGGCAAGGGGGACTGATTCTCCGCCCCGGGTCTGGCCTGGAAATCAGCAGCGTATTTCCTGTGTCGATATTGCTTATTCTGGATCTTTAATATTAAAAAATGAGTCAACATACAGAAAACATACAATCCTTTGTGGAGAAAAGGTTGAGTATGCAATTATTGGTGCATTATTTGGCTGGTGCTTGGCTAATTGCATTACTAGTTATTACTAGTAATGATTGTATTACTGAATTAGGAATCATTAACAGGGATGGTAGCCACTCAGTGCCAAGAGCTGTGGCTTACGTTTTTTCATTCTGTCCTCAAAAGAGCTCACCACCACCACCACCATCACCACCACAGCTGGTTCTTATCCTCATGGCCAGTTTACAGGTCCAGCAGCAGGGTTACAGAGAATAAATTGCCTGAACCCATAAACCGAGAGCACTGCCTTGCTTCATCCGAACCCAAGGAGGTCCACAGGAAGCCAGAGCTCTGACCTGCTAGAACCTTCCTAAAATTCATAGTGCCTGGGAGATGGCTCAGTGGAATAAGCGCTTCCCTGGCAAGCGCAAGGGCCTGAGTTCAATCCCCGGTTCCGCAAAAAAAAAAAAAAAAAGAACTAAAATTCATAGTGTTTTAGAAAGCATGTTTTTATATTATCTACTCTTATTTAAGGCATAACTTCCAAATTTGTTCCTGACAAGCGAATAGACTTTCTAGACCTGTTTGAGTTCACAATACTAGTCCATAAAATGTCTTGCAAAAATATGAATAAATTCCCATTACTTAGTGCATTAAAATCCTGGCTTTCCCACATCCTTCAGAAAAATCAGTGGCTCTAGCCACCTGGAACTCACCTTCCAAAAGGGTAGAGAAGGCTGGAAGCAGGGTGGGCGGGGCCCCTGCTCACCTACACTTCCTGCTGTTAGCTTTTCTCCCTTACATTATCTGCCCCCAGTAGGCATTTGAGCTTGTTTATTTACCTTAAATCACTCAATCAACACAAACCAGCAAATATTTATTTATGGGTTGGCCCTGCAAAAGGCATAGACAACTTAAAATGTATCGGACAACCTACTCTTAAATTTAAATAACTTTTTGTTTTGTTTTGAGAACTATAAACACCTAAGAACAAGAGCAGACCAAGCTCTTGTTATTGCCAAAGACACAGAGGGCCATGTGGGATGTGGCCCTGAAATGTGTTACTTCAAACCTGGTGATTCAAAACCACTCTGACCCTCTGAAGGCCCATTTTTGGCTTCCTTAATGCATCAGAACACCTTCAATTTCTTAACTGCCTAGACTGGTAAACTTCTGTGCAAACCTTGTAAGGTAAAAGGCAAGGCATGCACAGGAAAAGAGTCAGCAAATTATAACATTGTTTACCTACAAAGGGTGTGTCAATCCTGTCTGCTAACATTATCATAATAAAAGGTTGTTGACCTGAACTGGATACAAACCTTTCAAGGAATTGCAAATTGAACTTGCTGGAAAGAATAGGAAACAAGCTGGGGGAGGTGAGCTTCAGAAATGAGGCCTAAGCAGCTGGATGAAAAGGGACTTTTAAGGCCAGAATTTGAACGGGTCCTTGAGTTCACTTTGGTGTACAACCGTCTATAAGGAAATTAGAAACAGAGTGTGAGGAACTTCTCTTACCTGTTCCCCTCTCTCGAGAAATGATGGATCATTTAATGTCGGGCTTGCAAGAAATATAAGCAGGGAGGGGCTAGGGAGATAGCTCAGTAGAATAAGCGCTTGTCTGGCAAGAGCAAGGGCCTGAGTTCAATCCCTGGTTCCACCAAAAAAAGAAATATAAACAGGGAGATTTTAGCCATTGGAGCTAAAAAAAAAAAAAAAGAATAAAAATTTATCCTGACATATTATAATTTCCTGCTCTGTTAAAAACAATAGAACTCAGAATGATAATTTTTTAAAACCATTATCAGGTAATTTATTTGCATGAACCAAGTTCAAATATGGCAGTGTAAGACTGTGTTGTCACTTAGAGGTTTTTGTTTTGTTTTCAGTACTAGGGATTGAACTCAGGACCCTGTGCTTGTCAGGCAGGCACTTACTCTACTGAGCTATCTCCCCAGTGTCACTTAGAGTTTTATGCATTACATAACCTAATATATAAACCTATATATCACAACAACAAACATGATTGGTAATAAATATTCATATATTTCAAGTAGAAAATGGAATTTGACAACCAAACAAGATGATATGAGATATGAGGTATTTAGAGAAAGCTTAGGATGAAATATGCAGGCTCTAAATCTATTTGTTCTAATAAAGGGAATTCTTTCCCTCTATACCATCATAGCAAATTTGTCTGATGCTTTGATCAGCTAAAGCTCTATGGTAGAACAGTGGTAAAGTGTGCAAGTCTATGGAAAGAACGTTCCCTGCCTGTGTGGAACCTGGCATGGAAGGGCAGCCTCCTTGGGAATAGATCTCCTGGGAGCCTGGTTAGAGTCACATCTGGCTCCGGAGCTGTGGCCAGCACGGGATTCTGCATCCTTAGTCAGCCCTGGAGACCTTAATGTTTCTTGTCTGTGGCCAACTTCTGACTAGCAATCCTAGAGGGGGCAACAGATAGACAACTGATAAGTTCTGAGTCTGGGAAATTATGTGAAGTTACGCATCAGGTACTGGGCCAATGCCAGCCACAGCAATTGTAGCAGACGATGGGAGTGCCTGAGAGGGCAGCCAAGCGACTGTGCCAGCACTGAAACAGGAATTGGCCCAGCGGTGAAGCTGAAAGGAAGCCACAGAACGTAGGAGCAGGCTGAGCAGCCCTGGGAAGCAGAGTGCAGGAGGTGAGAGAGAAGCCCCAGGAGTTTGGGTATTGTGGTGGGTTAACTGGGAGGAAGCCGCTGAAGGTTTTAAGCAGATAGGTGATCTGATCAGATTCTAGAAAGTTTGGCTTGCTGCATTGTGATGAGATTAGTTGGGCTGAGACCTGAGACACTGTGGCTCGTAAGGACAGATAAAGGGCCATTCCCATACAAGGTGCCAGTGCCAGCAGAGACAGTGTGAATTTGTTTTATTAAAATGTCCATATTTCCTGACTAGGATAAGACTACAAATTCTGTTAGAACCCATCATGATTTTTTTTCATCATCAAAGCAAGTAATATTTTACTCTATACTAGCTTTCCAGGACTGAGGTAAGAATACAACAAACAGGGTGCTTTAAAACAATAGAAAATTTTTCTTTCACAGTTCTGGAAGCTAGAAGTCCAAAATCAAGATGTCAACTAGACCATGATGGACCTGTGAGGACCCTACAAGGACAGTCTTTTTCCTTGCCTAGCTTCTGGTGGCTGCCTGCCCTCTTTGGCATCCTTGACTTATATGTGAAGCGTGTGTCCCTGCAGTATGGGCCTCAGCATTCCTGAGGCCTTCTCCCCATGTGGCTTAGCCAAACTGCCCTGTTTTTGCAGCACTGGGAATTGAAGCCAGAGGCTCACTACCACTGAGCTACATCCCTAACCCCACCCTTCTGTTACTATTTATTTTGAGACAAAGTCAGAATTGTCAAGACTGGCTTTGAACTTGCCATCCTCCTGCTTCAGTCTTCCAGGAGCTGGGACTGCACGCTGCACCATCACTCCCACCTTCTGTCTTCAACTAAAGGCGCTGGTCCTAGATGAGGACCCATGTACCCATGTTAACTTGATTACCTCTACATAGACCCTGCTTCTGAGGAAGATCATATTCCCAGCTCAGGGAAGCTGGGACTTTAAATCTTTTTTTTTTTTTCTTTCTCTCTCTCTTGCTTTTTAAAAAATTATCCTGGGGCCAGGGAGATGGCTCAGTGGGATAAGCACTTCCCTGGCAAGCACAAGAGCCTGAGTTCAATCCCCAGTTCCGCAAAAAAAAAAAAAAAAATTATCCTTTTTGAAAATACACAATTCAAAACAAGTTTTTGTTTTTTCTTTGTTTTGTTCTTTGGTGAGTGTTGTTCTATTTTTGTTTTTGTTTTTTTTCATTTTGGGTTTTTGTTTTTGTTTTTGTCTTTGTTTTGAGACAAGGTTTCACTATGTAGTCCAGGCTGGCCTTGAATTTATAGCAATCTTCCTGCCTCAGCTTCCTGAGTGCTGGGATTACCATGACTTACTGTCATTTGTTTTATGAGACAGGATCTCACTATACGCGTTAGGCTGGTATCAAAATGAAAATCCTCCTGCCTCAACCTCACCCCCAAAATTTGGGGTTCAGCCATGCCCCATCATGTCCTCTTCTAAATGCATATATATATACATATATATATATGTATATATATATTATAATTTGGCCATTTTGCAAACTAAAAGCCCTTTGGTAAACCTGACCATGGGCTGAAAGAAGTCTTATAAAAGAACAAGATAAGAAGTAAAGCATAGGGGCTAGGGAGATGGCTCAGTGGAATAAGTGCTTCCCTGGCACACGCAAGGGCCCGAGTTCAATCCCTAGTTCTGAAAAAAAAAAAAAGTAAGGCATCTTCCCAGGGAGCCAGTGTTCAGAATACCAACAGTAAGAAGTAAAGCCATTTTGTTATGTTGAGCTGTAGGGGACTCAGGTCAACAATTACTGACATTGCCAGTGAAGCGGAAGA
>NDGN011359159.1:0-11006 GCA_002564285.1 Tympanoctomys barrerae | reverse complement strand
CTCTCTCTCTCTCTCTCTGCCTCTCTCTCTCTCTCTCTCTCTCTCTCACACACACACACAAAGGATTTATTGAACTTGAAGAAAAGCCTACTCAGTGACCCGTGCCCCGAGTCCATAATGGAACTAGGTGCTCCGAGAGCACGTTTGATCTCGGTGATTTCCAGCCCTGGCTGCATCGCCTTAAAACTTCTAGAAGGTACTGAGGGCTGGACTCCACCCAAACCCATGGAAATTCCCAATGGTGGACTTTGGTGTTGTTATTTTTGGTAAATATTCCCAGCCCCATTTACATGTGTTTGTTCTTTGAATCACAAAACCATCTTGAGGTGATAAATGGAGTTAAATTTATAGAGACATCCACCAGTTGTCAAAGGTTTTTCTTAGAGTAATAGATTAATCCGCACATCAGATGTGGCAAATAAAAATGCTCAGAATTTAAAGGACATTTAACTCAACAGATGTAAAGTAATCCAGGGTTTTGGACATTAGACAACATGGTACTGCATGAGAGCACATGTCTGCAGTGCCTGAATTCTGGCATAATTTATTGAGTACTAGGTATCATGTGCCGGGAATACAATGTGAGAAACACAGATACTTATGCAGGCCGCAGGGGAGGCAGTTAAGCATAAAGGCAATTACAGTGCAAGGATAAGGGCTACCGCTAGAGGGAGCACTGAATACTCTGGAAGTTTACGCGGTGTCTCCTAATCCAGTCTAGAAGACTGAGAAAAACAGTACTGGAAGGACTTTTCTAGACCAGGGGTCCAGGACTGTGTGATTAGAATATAGAGGAGTGAGTGTAAGATGGGAAAGGGACAGAAGCCAACCAAAGGGCTTGAGTAAACCTTTATGAACCATATTTAAAAGCTTGAGTAAATCCAAGAATATTTTAAAGGGAAGTAAAGGCCTTTATGCAGGAAAGTGGAAGAGGTGATGGTGCCATGAGCTACTACTGCACTTTTTAAAAAATTTTTATTTATTCAGTATTTGGTACAGGATCTCACTACGCAGCTCAGACTCAGTAATGCTCCTGTTTTCGACCTCCCCAGCACTGGGATTACAGGCGACCACCACCATACCTGGTCTTGGTGGGCTGGTGCAGCATGTGGTGCTGGGGATTGAACCCCGGTCTCTACGCTTGCCTAAGCAAGAACTTAGTCTGCTGAGCTATCTCTCTGGCCCTCGTACTACATTTTAAAAGGATAACCAGCTGCTACATGGTGAGTTGGACTGAAAAATGGAAAGATTAGAAATTCAGGTAAGTAGTTGTTAAAAGTAACCCACAAAGGTGGTACCACTATCTAGTGGTGACCTATACTCAGGAAGTGATAATGAAAATATTGGTCTTTATGGGTTTGAGGTGGAATACCATAATTGAAGAGGTAGGCAAAGGGCACTGAAATGTGGTGAAGTGGGGGGAAAATCAGGAGTATGATCATGGAAGCCAAAATGAGAGTATTCTAAGAATGTTAATACTATTTCTAGATTAGGGAAAATAAAGTGTTTACAAGACTTATAATAAAGTAAAATCTCAATGGCCTGAGAGGTGGGCAGGGGAATACTGGGACCTGAGTACACAAGGACAAAGATCAGCCAGAAAGGCAGAAAAGGAAAATCTAGGGAGATAACATTGTGTGGCCGTAGCTTTTTGGGGCTACTATAAGTAACTGTGAAGCTTCAGGCAGTTATTTGATTCAACTTCTCATTCGTAATATGGGATGGATAGTATTAATAGTATTTATCTTATAAGGTTGTTACTGAGCTTGAGATAATTTATGGAGGATGCCTGGTACATATGGAACCCATTAGTGATAGTTCACTCCTCTTATTATTAAGACACCACAATGAAACAACACTGAAAAGATTTTTTAAAACTGATTTACTTTCTTTCTAGAAACAGTGTACTGATTTTACAGATGTCCACATTTGGTTTTCCGTTCACCAAGATGATGTCAGTACAGCTAGTGAGATGCAGCATACCACCTCCAGTCCTTCTGCCTCTGGAAGACAAGCCAGACTGCAGAGGGCACCCGCACAGAAGCTAACAACTCCAAAGGACAAGACTAAGCAAAAGCGGCTTAATGTGACCCAGTGCTCTAACATGCCTGATGGTTACATCACATATGGTAATTTGGGGGTCCTATGGGAGACAGACAGGGGAAACCATTTGCATACAATATGAAGTTTACAAACCAGTACTTTACCTTCAAATTAACAAGTTTCTGTAGAACAAAATGCTATTTTAAAAGCACAGGATCTGTACAGTTGTTTTATCTTGTAATTTTTGTAAAAAAGTATCAAAACCTTGCCTTTAAATATATATATTTATACAGGTGGGTTTTTTAAAACTACTTTCTATAGCACAAAGTGTTCGCAAATCCAGGGGGTTTCTGCTGATTCTTGACTGTGCACATGGTGCACAGCCTGAGTGAAGAGTTTCCTGATTCTTTGTTAACTGAAAATTTGAAGCTGTAATTCTTCTACCTTCTAAAATCTTCATTATCCTGAAAATTCCAAGTACCCTAGAAATAGTGATATGCTTCTTGATTCTCTATTTTCATGCACTTATGGGAAAGGAAATTATTCTAAAACTTTAAACTGCTCATACTCTGTGATGTGTATGGCTGGAGGATCCAAATGCCCCTTTCCCCATTCCTGCTCATTCCGGACTGTACAGTGATTGAGATCCCTCTCCAGACCATGTCTTTCTAATTTCCAGTTTATTTTCTCAAAGTTTAGAAAAATCTAAGAGTTTTTTTTTTCTAAGAGATTCTTGTCACCATGGCATGCTTCTGTGAAACTCTCACTGCCCTTTTATTAGTTTTCATTAACTATATCAGCAATCTCTGACTCATATATATGAAAAACAATCAGCATTTCCCTGTGGCCATTGGGAAGCCTGAGGCTGAATAATGTTATGTCTACAAAGTGCTGGCAACACATCCTAAGTCCCACTTAGTGCCCTGTACAAAATAAATGACCAAGAAATGTTTGCTTAATTAAATAGAAGTATTTTATAAAGTGCTTATGTTCAACATGTCTTTCTATTCAGCCTCATTTCTTGGTAAATCCATATGAGTCTTTCATTCCACTTATAACTACATGTAGTTCCTTAAAGTTCCCATGCTGGTTCACACCTCAGAGGTCAGTGTTTCCCTGGCCAGAAGCCACCCAGACACCCTGTAATGGTTGATACACTGTGTCAACTTGAGAATTGAGAAGTTTGGAAGCTTAACTAACTGACTCAGCTGGGTGCCAAGTTCCTCATTTTGTAAATATCCTGAGCTTGGCAAGAGGAAGGCACGGAGATGGTGTGGGCAGATAGCTGGCATACAATATAAGGGAGGAAAAGACTTGCCTCCCCCCTTTGCTCTTGTTGCTTTTGCTATCTTCTGTGGCCTTGAACTGTTGCCCTCCTCCATGCCACTCTGGCTCAGAGCCAGCTGGTTATAGACTGAAATCTCCACAAACTGAGCAGCAAAAGAAACCTTTCCCTCTTTAACTCTGGGTGATACATATTTTGTCTTAGCAAGGAGAGAAAAGTAACCAATACACACCCCTTAATTTTTAAGACTTAGCTTAAGGTTGCTTCTCCAATAATGACCCCATTTCTCCTCTCAAGTAGAATGACCCCTTTTGCCTTTGTTCCCTAACAGCACTCGACATGGAAACTATTCCTTTTTTATTTACAGACTTCTTTTTTTTCTATTACCATGAGTTCTGTAAGGACAGAGAACATTTAACTGACCTTTACATCTATTGTGCCTATTATACTGTTGCCACTTAATAAATGGTTTTAGGGAATGAATGCAATGCACTGCAAACACACAGAGATAACGGAAAGGATAGCTAGTTACTTATTGCCATGAATGTAAATCCTATCATTTTCTTCTGACTAGCCAAAGCTACAATTATTCCAATGTTTTATATATAATTATGCTATTGCAAGTAAAGTTTTAGACCCTGCCAAATAGCTCAGCAGATTAGAGTGCCTGCAAGTAGGCCCAGGGGTTGGAGATTCAATCCCTGGGCCTGCATTGCTGGCCCCGCCCCTGGGGCACACTCAGACAGCAATTGAGACTGGGTGTGGTGGTGTATGCCTGTAATTCCAGCTCTTGGGAGGCTGTAAACAGGAGAATCACTACAAGTCCATTCCAGTAGTGAGATGCTGAACACCCTGTAGACCCTTCCTTAAAATACAAAAAATAAATAAATAAAAAATAAAAATAAAAAAAAAAGTAAAGTTTTAGTTTTCCCTATATTTGGAAGGCCTTTTCTACCAGTGGACAAATCCACCAGAAAGACAGCATAGGAAGCAGGTTTGAAACAATATTCAGTGAGCCCAAAGTTGTCTCCTGAAGGAAAGGGAGGAAAAGGACTAAGCCAACTTCTTTTTTTTATATAAATAAAGGAAATACTATCTGTGGTCCTGTTGGCATTATCTCTTAGCTTTCTTCCAGTTCTCTAGTCCAATAACTGCGATTTGTTTTAGGCTATAAATACATATGCATGGGAGAGGGAAATGAAACTATATCTCCAACAAGGCTCAAAAAACTTCCAAGAATAGGAGGAAGGTGGGTTGGACTCCTCCAGTTTTATCTAATTTGCTGCCATCCAACATGTATTTTTCCATTTGTTTCTTGTAGGTTCCTCCCAGAGCTACCTTTTTCAAACTGCAGTGATAGCATATTCAGGAGGTAAGAATGTCTCAACTGTGAATTTCATAGTTTTGAGGTCTCAGGCTCTAAGTCCTGACCTTATTTATGATCTTTTTTTTTCTCTGAAGGACAGGATCTGACTAAAAATTTCAAAACTATGCATTAGCCACATTATCACTTAATTTCCCTTAGAAATTCAGTTTCTTTAGAGGCATATTACAGGAAAAGTCACTTGTCTTATGTAAATTTCAGTGTCTTTCATTTTCATCACTTTTCTTATAAAAAATAATTTTACTTTCCACTCTTGAAAGAATAGTAATGGTTAAGCTCCACAGGAGTTGGCCACTTGTTTTTAAAATTTTGTTTAATATGGGTGTAGGTCAACTGTATTTACTTTCTCCATGAATATCTTGGGACCATCAACACATGTCTATCATGAGGAAGTTATAAGACATAGTGCCTTGGAAGCTCCAGAACATGGTTGTTTTCTTAGAGTTTAGGAGACCAAGAGTGATATAGAGCAAGGTCCTAGGAACAGGCTGATAGAACTCCAGATTGCCCAGAAATTCAACATGCTGGCGAAACATTCAAGCTTCAGAGTTGGGGGTGCTGGAGGACAGGAGTAGGGAGACATGGCTTAAGGATGTCAAATTCCAGATTATTAAAGTTAGATACAGGTTGTCTGCTCCTACTTAAGCCAAACATTTCCATGTGGTATGGGTGCCAGATTGTCTAGTGAAATGAAGTGGGAGAACAGCCAAGTTAAAGAGCACTCGTTGGATAAGGGAAGCCAATGCTGACTGGATTCCTTCAGGACTGTAGGCTATGTATCTAATGGGAGACCCCACAGATAGAAAATAGCACTTCTCACTTTACCTTACCCAAGGCCAAGGAAAAACAAAGAAGGTATCAATCATGAAAAGAAATCTGTACATATACCCAGTTTTTCCTTTTATTTACAAAGCAAAAAACCAAATCCCTGTGTGAATATATGCTATAATATTGCATATGCCATTTCCCCTCAACTGTGACTTCAGGTTTGGCCACTTTTTCTGACTTAAGCCAAAATTTACTTTTTCTGTGAACATATGATAAGAAACATTTAACTGTAAAATCCTTCCCCAAATATTAAGAGAATGAGGGGAAGAGAGAAATGGAGATGTGATAAAACCTACTCCACCATCTTTATCCTCATCTACAGCATGTCTCAGAGATTTGATGCCTGAGCCAGCCTGTACAACAAACTTGGGCTGTTCTAAATATGTCTCCACTTAGCTCTCTAAGGATGCATCCTTCAGGGTACTTCAGAGGAAGTTTACTTGATTCAATCCAGTGTCCTGACAGAAATTGAAGTTGCTCAAAGAGCTGAACATTAAAACAAGGACTTGCTTGTTCTGACAAACACATGTGTTGTATGTCTTGAGCTTAGTAGAACTCTGGCACTGTGTAATATGGCATCTGTACCTTGACCTTAGCCACAGACAAGAATGCCCAGGTAGGAGTCAGAGCAGCTGCAGGTGAAAGGATCTGCCTCTTCTACTACACGTTTGCACAAACCATGGTATCAGTTTTTGGAGTCACTTCTGAAGGTTTCTCCAAAAACTGCAGATACCCTTTTTGTGGACAGTTTTAAAATAAATTTATGTATTTGAACAACAGCTGTAGATGTGCCTCTTCTCTACAGATTTTTCTCTCTCACACAAACACATGCATACGCACACAAACACACACACACAGAGTCTGTGTGATGGGCCAAACACACCAAAAATAAATACTTTCACTTCTCTAAATTATTTATAGAACTGATCTTATTTTTGAAATATGTTAATAAATAATCTAAATGGAAGGAGTTGAAATGTTTTAACTTATGTTGATGGATAGCCACAAAGCATAATCATTTTATTTACAGAAATGAAACCCCCAAACCTAAAAATGTCCCCCAGATCAAACATCCTCTGTAAATATAGTATTTAAAGGATGAGTAAGGAACTGTACCATTGGCCCCCGTTTGGTTATGTACATCGTGTTAGTCACTCAGCAGTAGCCATTCCATGAATTCCTCATGGGTAGTGCAACTGTTAAAAAGTGTATAAAACATTATACATATAAAAACTCTCACATCCTTTGGATGTTTGCAGTTCATCATAACTTTGTGGTTACCTTTCCGCAACATAAATTTTTAAAAAGTAACACACACATACATACTCACTCACACAGACCCCTATTCAGAAACCCATCCATCCAGTCACACATCATCCAGAGAGTAGTGCATGGGACTGAACTCCAGGAGGCACGAAGGGGTTGGTCCCATCTTCAGGGCAGGCCATCGTCTTCCAGGCTTAATGCCACTCGCTGGGGAGATAGACCAAAGAAACCATTATTAGATCTATAAGAGCTATTATTTCTTATTATTGAAGTATTAGACATACTATTATTTTACAGATATTGGCTCATATAATCTTCAAACTATGTCAAGACTTATACTTATTTTACAGATGAGAAAACATAGTCATTGGGTTATGTTTCCTCTGGATGATCCCAGAGCTATGCTTCTTTCATCATTCTATGTGTAAAAGAGGGCAGGAAAGATCTAAACTTTTCTCCCTTATAGAATCTCAGGTTGGGTCAACTTCAGTGGGTTAGTTTTACTAAATGTTAACTCCTAGGCTATGAGTAATTTATCCCAGGATGCTACTCACAATGAGGTAGTAACATGCAGGCGCCCTTCAAACAGCAATAGGAGGTATTAATTCAGTCCCTTTCTCCCTCATCCCTGTCTTCCTGTCACTGAAACCTAGACTTTCTTCTGCTACACATGGTTGACCCTTAAATGGTAAGTCCACTAACCCCTGCTTGAGTCAGCCTACTCCATGTGGACAGTAGGTTTAAATTCTTTCCTAGCTTAATGTGAAAGCTGTTTCTTTAGATCTTGTGATAGTCCCTGATATGTTTTAGGCACAGGATAACGCTTGAAGTCTGTAGTGTTTGGATTCCCTTCCTTTTGTTCTGTTTATTTTTTTCTTCTCCAGATTATACCTGTGGCTCTCCCCAGCTGGTCCTGACATAATCTTGTTTGCTGCTCTTCCATTTCCTGGACTGCGAGTTGCATTATCTTTCTCATAGCTATGTGAATTAAGTGAGCCAACTAAGTTCTCTGGGCCTTAGTTTTGTCTGTCAAATGGGAACAATGACCTATCTCTTACAGTTGCTAGAGAGCCAAATGAAACAATGCATATGGAGTATTTCACATAATACCTAACATACATGGGGTTTGAAATATTCTACATCAGCCTAACCAGCAAAACAGCATCTTCCTACATATGATTAAAAGAAACTCACTCCCCTTCAAGTCCTCTTTGGGTTATTTGTGGTTTTTCCATGCGTGTCGTGGCTGTGCTCCATTAATGAAGACCTTTAAGACCATCAAAAGATGGTCTCCAAGACAAAAAAAAAAAAAAAAACAGGCCGAAGACAGGCCTCAGTAGTGATGGCAGAGCCCTCTGAGAGGAACAGGAGTCACATGGTTCAGAATCCTGAGTTCCAGAGCTTTCGAAGGCTATTTGCCCCATGAGAGTGGGAGGAGCCTGGACCACCATGTGGAGTTTTAACTCTAGATCTGTCACTTCCTAGCTATCGTATTCCAAGAGTTAATTTCTATGTCTCAGTTTTCTCATCTGTAAAATGGGGCTGATAATATGAACTCATGACTGCAAAGATTAAATGAGAAAGTGTGTGTAAAGCACTGAGAACAGTTCTGACACATAGTGGGTGCTCCCACAATATTAATTTTCTCACTGTAATCTCTACTTTTATGACACTAGTAGGAGCTTATTACTTGGGCCCTAGACTCATCACAGGTAACTTCTGAGTCCTTGAAAACAAGGCCACTTTACAAGGATAAAGTGCTTTCACGCATGCTGCCTCACTTGAACTTCCCAAACTTACAATGCAGATAGATGGGATTACTATTCTCATTTTATATATAAAATTAGAGACATAACTGACTACAGTGATAGGCTACAGAATGATGGACAGGGAACCACCCTTTTACTCCATGCTCAGTGCTTCTTGTACTGTGCTTTTTCTAATCTTTAAAAATTGGTCAAACAGCTGTTTTCTTGGGCTGGCTGAGGTCAAAGATCCTCCTCATTTGTTCAACTCTATCTTGCATGTCTCCCTTTTGTAAACAGCTAGCTTCAGCAGCAGTACTGTCTGCCCTGTACTCAGTCACCTTCTCCCGCAGGCCCGTTTCCTTCCTCTGTGGCAAACCCATGTCTCCTCTTGCCCAACACTCACTTTACATTTTACAGCCTTCCAGAACCAGAAAGCCTTCTAGGATTGGCTGCACTTGCCTTGGTTCAGGCCCTCACTCACCAGCCCCTCAAGGTCAGAGTGGCACTGCCCTACCTTGCACTTGACGACAGGCAGCTCGGAAAGAGGGTTCTTCGGGAGTTGGTGCAGCTGTGACCTTGGTTCCCCCGGCAAGACAAAAAGCTCCTTGAGGGCAGGGGCTGAGTCTTCCAGTTCTCTGGTCTCCCCAAGACAAGGCTCTGCCCACAGTGGGCGATCAAAGCTTCTGATTGCCTGACAGGGGGATGGACCGGATGACCTCTGAGGTCACACTCAGCCCCCTGACTCTACTATACAACAATGACACCTGCTCTAGTCACTTCATTGTCCCTGTTCCCCATGCTCTTTTACTAGGTCTCTGGACATGCTTCCATCTATAATACCACTCCCCTCCTCCTCCGTCAATCTTTCACAGACAGTTCATCTGTTACTTCTCTCTTAAGGCACTCCTTGTCATTTCTCCAGGGAGACTTAATAACTCCCTAGAGATTTCCATATCATCTATTCAACAAATACTGGTTGGAAGGCAGCTAAGCTGTGCAGGGTGCCAGGAAGACAGACTAATCAGATGAGATCCTGCTCTCAAGGATCTTGTGTTCTAGTGGGGCGACCATGAGGTAAAACAAATGGACTGGAGTGTGACAGTGCTGGGAAGGAGAATGGGCCAGGGGACTGTGGGAGGACAAAGCAAGCTGGGGAAAGCTTCGTGGAAGGGACTCCAGAGCTTCCATTATGGCACTTAGCACACAGTTGTAAAACTATATATGAGTATCTCTAACTCCCCCATCAGCAACTTGGGAACAAGTCATTGTTTACTTACATTTGAACCCTTGATGTCTAACATAGTGCTTGGCATATAACTGACATGCAGTGTTTGTTGAAATGACTGCATTCAAATTAAATGGCCAAAGTTTTGAAAATTACTCAGCAGAAACAAAGGCATTTGGCTTCCTTACTGCCAGGAGAAGACTAGGTACAAGGTGTTCCTGATGCCTGTTACCCCAACCACCTACCTCTCAGGATGTCTTTTTTTCCCAGATCTAGAGCAATGGGAGGAACCTATGGCATGCAGGCTACAGTGGGCTATTTATATCATTGGAAGCTGTAAAAGGTTCACCATCACTGGTCTAGACAGTGCCTGGTAGATGGTGGATTCTTAATAAATGTTGAAGGAATGTGAAAGGAAGGGTGGAAGGGAGGGAGGGAGGATGGAAAGGAAGATGTTCTCCCAGAAGGGATACTTACTGCTGGGTAGACATGGCCAATCTGAGCAGTCCTCCCTATATGGAGCTCATCTTCATCTTCTTCTTCTGTTGTTTTCCTGTAGACTGGGTTGTCAAAATTCATGCTCTTGGTGTTCTTCCGCTTCCAGTTTCTCCAGATCAGGTAGCCACTCAAGCACAGCAGGGCTATTACCGCTGAAGGAAGGGACACATTACACTGGACATCCAGGAATCTCCAGCCCAGTGCCCAGACATCAGTGCAGATATTGCCAACTCTGCCACACTACCAGCCCTTTTTCCACAGCAGTGCTTTCGGGAGCTCCTTTGCTGCTTGGGAGATTTTCTAATCCCTTTTTTCCAGTGACCTGTCATCATTTGCAGTCCAGCTCAAATGTGAAGTTGGCCCCTACTCTTCTGGGCGAAGTCTGCTCCCTCCTGTGCGTGTCTAGGCTATAGTATTCTATTTTACCTATCTCTACTCCTAACTAGACAGAGCCATTTGAAGACAGGAACTGTCTCATTTATCTCTGTGCCCAGTGCCTAGCTCTGGGGTGTTGCTCAGAGACAGGTGCTAAATGAATGATTTTTTTTTACTTTAAAGAGAAAAAATTAAAATTTCAAAACAATGTAATAGGGTAACAATAGTTAATACATTGAGTACTAGTATTTTTAAATTAAGTTACTCAGAATGCAAGATATCGGAATTTAGTTGTTGCTATGGTTTGTGTCTAGTTGTCCCCCCAAAGCCTCATGCAGTCATGGGGTGGGGACT
>NDGN011359142.1:0-10406 GCA_002564285.1 Tympanoctomys barrerae | reverse complement strand
CTGCATTAATCCTTTCAGAAAGGATTACTTTCTTTTTGAATCGATACCTGAGCTGCTCCTCCTAGCCCTAGTCCCTAAGAATATATTTGAAAGACTTCCTTTTATGTGTAGCTGCGGGCTATTGTTTAAATCCCGAGGCTGTTGGAAACCAGTTAGAGAACTAATAATAGCAATCATTTCTCAAATGTCTCTTGCTTTCCATTAACTCTCCTAAGGATTCCATCTGTACTCCGCCTGTTCATTGGTACTACATCTTCTTTCTTTCTTGTTTTTGTTTTTGAGACATGATCTCACTTTGCAGTTCTGGCTGGCCTTGAGCTCACTTTGCAGCCCAGGCTGGTCTTGAATGTACAGTGATCCTCCTGCCTCAGCCTCCCTCCTGAGTGCTGGGATTACAGGCACGGCATGCAAGTCTGTGGATCGAACTCAGGACCTTGTGCTTACCATGTAGGTTCTTATACGTCTGAGCTACTCCTGCCAGCCCCTGTCACTACATTCTTAACAGTTGCCTAATATTATCCCAGTATTGCAGTTCAGAAAACTGAGGAAAGATGGGTTAACGTATCACACACCTCCTAAATGGGGACAGCAAGAGGAGTCCACCTAGTCCTACGCTCCTGGTCTTTCTGTACTACATTGTGCCATAACTTTTACACTCACAACACTTCTGGGTTCAGGATAAAAGTTGGAATGAATTGTGTGACCCTGATGTTGTCTCAAAAGTTATAACGTCGTCTCAGCTGCTGTATAGCCCTAGTTAGCGGGATTATACAGCAACTTAAGAAAAGCACTGGAATGATCTGAAGCCTCCGCGAGCTGCTAATAAGCACTGGCTACCCAGAACTCTACTTCACATTTGGCCAAGTCTCTAATTTCGTGAGGCAGAGTGAGTGGTTGGGATGGATGGGAAGATCAAGGGGCAACTCTACCTGCTGCTAGGGACCCCAGCAGAGGGAATCTTCTTTTCTGGAGGCTTCAGAGTCATGCCCCTCTGGAACTAAGGAGCTAGGCAGGGGTCAATGGATTAATTTAACCAAGGGCTCAAAAAGGAAAGTGTTTTATGTGTTTAAATGTCTTCTCCTTGCTGGAATCAGCCAAGCCCCTAGCTCTTTGCATGCAGGGAAGCGGGTCCATGTTGGAAAAGCCTGTCTGGTTGATAGACACCTCTGTGAAGTGGCTCTGAGTGGGATTTAAAATTAACTAGTTGCCTTTCACTGTTTACTTGTGAGTCTGTCCAAGGCCCGGGCCCCTTGCCTGGAGATAGATTCATAGTGGATTCAAAGTAAGTGAACCTGTATAAGTCAGTGGTCTTGGCCAAAGCCTATAGTGGCCTGCAGTACCAGGATGCCTCACGGGATAAGGCAAGGCTACAGCTGAGGATGCCTGGCTCCAACCCCAGCGTACTAACTAGAGACTGTACCTGCAGGCGCCTCACTCCTGCTGCAGTGAATGTCAACCTGAAGGTAAGACGGTCTCCTAATGAGCATATTTTATTACTTGGGAAAGTCTTTGAACTGACCCCCAAAGTCCTGCTCAGTTCTCACGCTTTGTTCAGTATCCCTTTCCTTTGTTTGAAAACCAAATCAATACGGGCCTTCCAGAGAAATTCTCAGAAATTCCTGAGAAATTGTCTCAGCTCCCAGAGAATCTCAAGTTCTGCTGAAGGGTTCTGATCCTCTTGGAGCCCTAAAATCTTATCACTTGTCTCTTTTGCATAACCCTTTTCTATCAACTCATTTGGGAGGTTGTGGGGCCTGATCGGTCTGAGATATCTAGTGACTTTACCTACTCTGGCCAGCGCAGAGCAAGGCAGATGTGACTATTTACCCTTCACAGAAAGTCAAAAAGTGACAGCCCTTCAGCCACTTCCATTGTGTAAAGAAATCCACGTGCCGGAGAACCGACCTCTAACCTTTTCCTAGATCGTGCAAGGGACTGACTGGGAAGTGATAGGCTAGCAGGAGGCCGATACGAGTAAATGTCCTACAAATTCCTGAACAGTTACTATCTTCTCGTTCAGACATACCCAGTACGTACTCTTGCTGGTTACTTCTGGGGAAGGCACAGCCATGTGTCTGCAGCAGCATGCACCGTTCTTTCCAAAATCTTCACTTGCCTGCGGAGTATTTCCATGACTGGGCCGCTCTTCACCAAGAAGCAGGGTCACCAGTGCATCTTTCCTGCTGCTAGGTCCATTTACACTTTGCACTCACTTGAAAGCAATGATCATCCAGATGGGTGAAAGTTCACTGCTGACTTTGACTGCAGGATGCGAGAAGACACATGTTCCGATCCATACCTGCAAGGGTAGAGGGAAGGGGAAGACTTCACCACTTTGAGCGAGCGCTTCTAGAAGCAACTATTTCAATCAAAATGCTAATTTTAAGCCTCTCCAAGGTAAATATGCTTAGAGGGCACTACTGAGTTTCTTTGACAAGGGAAGACTGCCTTCAAATAAGTGCTGAGGAAAATTTATTTTGGTAAAGGGGAGGCTTCCGAGACATCCACCTTCATCTCTAATTCACTCTTCTGAGATGCAAATTCCTTGCTGAGCCTTGAGAAGTCACTCCAGCTGCTCCTTCCTGGTGAACCTCCAACTTTTGAGCCCTGGCAGGGCCATTGAGTTAGGTCACTGAAGTCACCAGTCCTTAGCCAAGCCATCCACTGTCAGAACCCAATTTCCCAAACATCTCCTCTCCCAGCTTCTACCAGAACACTTTCTGTTGTAGTCACGTGGGAATGTGTCACATCCCCAAGAGCTCCTCACAGCGTGAGCTCTGCTTGTCCTGCAGGGCCTGGTGACCTTATCCTACTGGGCAAAAGTGATCTCCTCCGTGGACTCACTGAGCCATGTGACAGCACGTCTCAGACTCTAGTATCTTTCACTACCTTTCCATGTAGTTCACTTTTGCTTCAGTGTCCAGTCTGTCTATTGTCATTGCAGGGCCAACCATATCCACCTCTCTATCCTTTTTCTTCTATTTGAGTATTCCATTACATTCTTCTGGTTGTTCTATAAATCAGTGATTCATTAATTGAATCACAAGGTCTTCCTCCGGGTTTAGGCAGATAACACCTCAGAGTGCAAAGAGCTTTGTCGATATAACCAGAAGATACTGATGAGAAAACTCAATCTGCAGAAATGCGGGAGAACGGAGACCAGGAAATGCCAACTTGCGAAAGTGATTTTTCTAAAAGTAGTTTGCAAATAGCATAGACTGGTGAAAGGATGACTGATCAAAATTAGGTATAGGTCACTAAACAACAGCTGTGTGGGGATTTAGAGAAGCATCGCATAACTGCTACAACCCAATGCAAGTTTTCCAGAATCAAGCCTTCCCAAGGGAGCCGTCTTGCCTTTATTATCTATAAATTCTAAGATTAGTGAGGTGGGAAGCAGTTGAGATTCTGGATTTGTAACTATGTAGCGCATTCCAATCAGTCCGGAGTTAAAGCTTCGTTGCTGGAAACAGCACACACAGGGCTACAAATAATTGATCTTTATTGGGCTACAGCCAATTGATTAGAGCCTAATTACATGCCTAGGAGTATCTCGGGTGAAGGTGGCCGTTAAGGGAGGACAAATGTCATCACACCTCATCAGATGGGCATGATTTCAGCATTTCTTGATTTCAGCCATACATCGAAAACCATCTGCCGCGGTATATTTTTACACTCATTCACCAAGCATTTATGCACCAACCATTGTAATGGGGGCTGAACCAGTGTCTGCGGCTCCAGAGCAGGCGCTGAGTTAGTTGGTAGTCAGGAGAACAGACCCGAGCCAAACATTGATTGTCTGAAATTCCCTTCAGGACAGCAATAAATCAATGAGTGGCTTCCTTCCTATGTGTTTGGGTCTCGGGGGCTACACTGCCTGCTCCCTACTGGAGCCATTCTGCTCAGAGAATCCAGTGTTTTCTTTTCCCCAGCGTTGCTTTCTTTTTCTCCACTGTGGTTTTCATTCTTGGCAGTCGGCTCACTGGCTTTGCTTCCGTGGTGTGGCCTATTGTTTGGTTCTTCCTGAGAGCGTGGTGTGAATAAGGATCATAAGGATCGTTGGGAGTCACGGAGGTGGGCTGCTGTCCCTTGCTGCGGGATGCGCTGGCCCTGCTAATCCGACTGCCAGGTGATGGGAAGCAAGGAAGACTTGCTGACAGAAATAAGGGAATCCAGAGGCACAACAAGCAGAGCATGGGAAACACTTGGATCAATTGGAAAATTATAATTAAATGTAAGTTATTTTCAGCAGTTATAATTCTGAGTCAAAACCAATAGAATGAAATTATCAAGGTTACATACAAGCTCGTGCATTTAGGTTCGGAAAAAGCAGTTACCCAAGTCCAGCACAAAAAAGGCATAAACACTACAGCAATTTAGCCAGGAGAAGGCAAAGACCACCCTTGGGTACCACGGTGAGCACACAGCCCCCAGGTGGCAGAGCTGCACTGGGCATCTTTGGATGTCCTCCAGAGTGCCACAGTGGGGTGGACATTGCCAAACTGGCAAGTGGCCAGTGGCCAGGAACACTGGGAAACAGCAGTAGGAAATGGGGACATAGCCTGAAGCAAGGGGACTTAGGGGCCGGGACATTCCTTCACCCCTTGGCAGTGCTCACCCAGAGAACAGCTCTGGTATGCTAGGGGTCCCATCAGGACTGCTGAACTAGGGAAGGGGTGCAGGTTCCCATCATGGGAGAATTCTCCATTATGGGAGAATGCTTGGAGCCCAGGGCCAGGCCATAGTGACACCCAGTGCCCGGTTGAGTCCTAAGATCACCAAGTCAGCCAGACCACCATGGGGCAGGAAAGCAAGCTGGCAGGGAGTCCTGGCCTCCGGGTGAAGGCTGAGCCAACCGACCTGTCCTTCCGGCTTCTGCATTATATGCCAGTGTCTTCAACTCCATCTAACTAATTCTCTCTCCACTCAGTCTGGGTCTGACATTGCTGAGATAATAGGTAGCACGTTTAGCAACCCCTTAATGGAGCATGCTGCCTTCTGGGGTCTCCTTTATTATTCATGGAGTGACTCCCTCCTACCCTTTGCCTCTGCAAACTGGGGTTTGGGTCATTCCATGTGCGACAGCTCACTATTAGAAGCCTAGTTCCCAGGGAACAGCTTCCCATTTAGGAAACATCTATGAACTCTCAAGGGTCACCTTTGACTTACAGTTTCTGAGTTCCATAGAAACAGAGGCCAAATGAGAAGAAAGATTTGTACTAATATTGTTCAGACAAGATATCATGTCTGCGTCTTGTCCTCTGAATACTATGAAGACAACGATATGCAATGTATTCATCATTGTAACTGTCCTACTAACCTGTTTTGAAACTGTCTCATTGCTATTTTATCTTTTTTTCTCATTAAAATGAATTTTTTAAAAAAGAAAGAAACAGAGGCAAACCCAGTGGTGCTTTAGCCATATCCCCCCTGAACACAGCAAGGAAGGAAAATCACCTATCCAAAGCCGAGTGGCCAAAAGCTGTGACTTGTGATGCTTTCACGAGAAAATAAATCAGCGATGAGAGTCTAACCACAGTGGGTTGAGCCAGTTCCTGGAAGGGTGTTTAGAAGCCGCAAGAGCTGGGCCCCAACTGTCTCTTTCCCTAGCACCTGGGGGCCCAACCTGTGCCACCTAAGCAAACTATTTGAAATGTTTTCCCCTCACTGCCGGGTTCTGTTTGGTTGTTTGTGTGCCTGTCAGAATCGAAATAAGGAAATACATGAGGACTTCTTGGATCCAAATTTTATTTCCTGGGTGACAACAGTGATCCCGGTAGCCTAAAAACATCACAAAACACTTCCAGGAAAAGCTCACGAGATGTAGAGACTCTAGAGAAATGAGAGAGACTCAGACCCCTTCTGCAGGTAGGGATGGAGAAAACAGGAAACAGGGCCCCAACAAGTGGTCTTTAGCCAACGGTGGGCGATGGACGGACGCTGGACTCTCTAGAGACAGGCAGGCATGCAGAGCTCACACTGGGCCTTCCCTTCCTTCCTTCTTTTTTACCTTCCTTCTTCTCCCTTCTTTCCTTCCTTCCTTTTCTTTCTTTCTTTGGCAGTCCTGCAAATTGAACCCAGGGCCCTTGCACTGAACTGAATCTCCAGCCCTTCTTTACTTTGTATTTTGAGACGGGGTCTCGCTTAGTTGCCCAGGCTAGGTTCAAACTGGCAATTGCCCTGCCTCAGCCTCCCAGAGTGCTGAGGTCACAAGCGTGGGCCACCACACTGGTACCTTTCTTTACACTTGAGCTACCTGCTGCACACGCTGTAGAGTTTTGGCCAGTTCACACTTCGCTCCCCATTTTTTTCTCTCAGTGCATCTATTTCTGGGCAAACTTCAGAGATATTCTCTTGTGCTTCTTGTAAAACCCTCCGTGTGGTGGCTTTGGAGAAGGTTCATTTCCCCAACCCCAAGTCTTGAAGTCTGAAGTTGCTTCTCCCCGCCCAAAGGCCTTCAGTAGGGACAGCTGTGCAGCCACACGGACCCAAGTCCCTTTTCATAAAGAAAGAAGCGAAGTCCCTGCTGTCCTGCAGCTGGCTGCCTGAGGGGAAAAAGCAAAAACAAGGAGGAAGACATACACAGTCTAAACTGCAGAGGAAGAGTAGGAGAAGATAAAAACAGTGGGGTAATAAAAGCAATGGAGGGAGGAGGTGAGATCCCTGGGAGGACTCAGAAGGCCTGGGTGTAAGCACAGGAGTTCCAGCTCCTGTGAACAGCAGCCGTGAGGCCAGCCCGGAAGGAACCTGGCTTGCCCTGCTCAGTGGTGAGGAGGAAGGCAGAAATCAGAGAGGAGACGCCAGACAGTGTACAAAGGGGTTCTGGCCATGGCGTGGCAAGGAGTTTGAACTTAATGACAAATTTATCAAGGGGTCAGTGAAGGGCATGAGACTACCACATGACCTCTGTGCAGTTTGGGGTGTTGGAGTGGGCATGAGAAGGTACACGGAGGCCAGAGTAGAGGCCCCTACGAGAGCCCTGACACGGTGCCAAGGACTGGAGAATAATTCGTAGATGACAAGCGAGCAGAATGCAGATGTATTTGGGAGTTGTAACTCATGGATTTGTACCTGCTGATGTTGGGACTGCAGAAAATAGAGGTGTCAATTCCCAATGGATGGGCTGCAGCTGAGGCTCAGAGAGCTGTAGGAACTTATGTTTGTGAGCTGCAAAGTGGCGCATGGCAGGACTAGCACCAGTCCACAGCTCAGACGCTAGCCTGGCTCTGTCACCACAAAACAGCTCTTCGTCTTCTTATGTGAAGAGATGAGATCCGCGTACAGAAGGGGCAAACGGGTATGAAGTCCTCTGCGGGTGAGCTCATGATTTCCTGAGGCTTGTGTCTTAGACAGCGTCTGCCGTCCACCCAGCTGGCCGATGGGCGGTTCTTTGCAGCAGTCCCTGCACCCAAAGGGTCGACAGGCCGACTCTGCCGCTGGGTGGTCATAACCACAAAGTGCACTTTAGCCCAATGCCTTTCAAACAATGTCTTATTTTCAGAACCAATAGTTCCAGTCATATCATGAATTATTAGGGAAGTACCAGGCAGCAAGTCAAGGCAGGAACAAGTTCCTGATCTATTCAATTGATGTTTGTAGACTAGCTGTTTTTTGAGGTCTAGCTGTGAGTAGCAAATGCTGTGGATTCAGACCTGTGTTTCCAGCTCATTTGCTAAGTAGTTAAGAAGAATCCCCTCATCTCTGAATGATGAAATATCCCAAGGAAGAAAAACCAACCTGGCAATGGGGAACCCCGCTGCTGGGGCTTTGTCAGGTACTATAAATGCCCCTTACACAGACATGGGATCACGTGACTGAAAAACAGTGAATGCTTGAATTAATTTTTTAAATGTATCACAGTAAAAGATATCTCATCATGAATCTCCCGCAAGACACTCCCGCTTGCTGTGAACACACTCGTCCCGCACTTACCATCTTAGCCGCCTTCTGAAGCAGTTCTAGGTGTCCTCTTTTGTGACTGTCTTTAGTTGCGCTGTCGTGGCTGCCTCAGTGTCCCCGAGCAACTCAAAACATGCACCTTTCATCATCATTTTGATGTTGGGAACGGGCCAGAAGTCACCTAGGGCAGATCCAGTGGGTAAGGCGGATGAAGATGATTATGATGTTTTTACTTCACAGAAATTGCCTTAACTGTTGATCAATGCAAGGTGACCAAGAAGCGCGGTGCATGCCTCAATTTTTTAAGTGTGTTAGCATAAAAGATACGTTGCCATTAATCTCTCTCAAAATAGTTGCCCTATCTTTGAACTTAAACTATCATTGTTAGCAGTGTGCTTTTTACCCTAGTAAGTTTTTTTTTAAACATTCACCATATCTCCTGATCACCCTTAGAACTGATTCGACAAAAGTGTGTAGCACACCCTCTGCCCTCAAACCTGGAAGCTGGGTGTGTATGGCGTAAAACACTCTTGTCTCTGAAGAGATCTTTTTCAAAAGCAGAAACAAGCTATATGGCAGCATAAATACAAATCACCATTTGTTAGCTGGATTTTAAGCACAATTCTAGATAAGTCTATAGATTTTTCCTGTTCAAATGACAGAAATATTAAAAAGTCTTTAGTATGATTACCTTTCCCCAGAGTGAAAGTTTAAATATTTTCATTCTCAGGAAAGAATTTGCAGACACACACACACACACACACACACACACACACACACACACCAGGAAACAACAAAAGGGAAATTCAAATACAAATTTCAGATTTAAATGTTCTGTATTTTGACTGGCATGGTTATTCTGCAGGTGTACATAATCTGGCAAAACTCATCAAAATGGACATTCGAAACATTACAGGATTTGCATAAAAATAATTTCTCAAGGAAGTTGACTCAAAAAAGTAAAAAATAAACCCAAAATCCTAATTTTATATTCCATGAATATTTTTGAGTTTCCAGTATCTTATAAAATGGCTACCAAAGATTTTCATTTGAGTACAGTGGGAATAAACCAGAGTTATCAACATCAAAATCCTCCCATGCTGGCACTAATGTTTGGCCAGAAAATTAACTTTTAATTCTAACTTCATGTTATTTTGAGATAAAAGAAAAAAGCAATGAAAGCCTCAAAATAACAAGGCCGTGCTGTGCATGCATATTATGCAATTTGAAATTTCAGATCAACCCAGGAAAGAAACGCATTCAGTGGCAGACCCTAGCAGGTGCTGAGAAATAGTTGAAAAGACTTTCTTAATAGAAAAATGTCTGGTTTTCAGCCTGTCGTGCAAATGGTAACATTGACTGTTTTGCAGCCAACCTCAATTCCCAGAATGTCTTTTCTGCCATACTCTTCCGCTTTATCTGGTTGATGAAAGCACTTCTCTTTGAGCTATTTGTGTGGAAGAGTTGTGAACTATTTATGTGGAAGAGTTGTCATGGCCACACGGTCCAGAGTGGCTGGGATGGAGATGCAGCCCAGAAGTGGCCCAGAAAATCATTTTGGCAATCGTAGGCTACTGGTCCAGTTCAGAACCCGGTGTCCCAGTGTCCCAGCCAAGACCCACTCTGCCTTTGGAGACAGATTCCTTCTGCCAAGCCACCTGCCTCAGTTACTTTCCTGTTGTTGGAAAACAACACTCCCCACACTCACAGCTTAAAGGAGGACCGTTTTAGTTTGTTTCACAGTTGGTAGAGGTTTTGGTCATAGTCAGCTGGCTCCAAGGCAGGGCAGTATGGCAAAGGGGTATGGCAAAAAAGAAGCTGCTCGAGATGGGTAGACAGGAAGCAGAGAGAGATCAAGGGGGAAGAAGGGACATAGATGCCCTCCCAGGCCACACCCACAGGGGCCACCTCCTCCAATCAGGCTTCACCTCCCAACCTCACATCCAGCTGTAAGCCCATCAGCGGACAAATCCAGTACTACACACCTGTGCTCCAGTCACCTCCCCAAAGCCCCATTATGAGTGCATGAGGCTTTGGGGGAACATCCGGATATAAACGAAAGCAACCACCGCTGGTATCACAAATCCAAAAGAAGAGGAGTCTGGTCTGATCCCTGCAGGGTGAGGGGAGGCCAGGGTAAAAGTGCACCCCTTCCTTTCTGAAGACACCCCCCTTCCCTGAGCAACTGCTCTAAGCTGCTCCACTGCCCTGCTCCTCCACAGGCACGTGCCCACTTGCACACACACATGTTCTGAAAATGGTCCGACTCTATTCTTTTTTCTTTCTTTTTTCATTTATGTATTTGGTGCAGGGTCTCACTACAAAGGTCAGACTTGTAGTGATCCTCCTGTTTTCAGCCTTCTCAAGGCTAGGGTTACAGGGGTGTGCTACTGCACCCAAAGTGGATACAGTCTCAACTCGCCCCGTGGGCAGGGCCGGCCTGGCATGCAGGACAGGGCATGGAACTCCTGTCCTAGCGCTTGCCGAAGCAGGCACTTTGTCCCCTG